>JAZGTI010018314.1:0-11710 GCA_036877585.1 Botia kubotai
AGAGCGCCAACTCCACCTGAAACCAAATACACCACAAAACACGCTAATGACCCACATGTGTGCAATGAAGAGCTGGTGTCATTATAAGACCATTGCCACAATATTATTTCAGTGAAGCTGCTTTGAAACAATAAACATTGTGAAAAATTCTACATAAACAAAACCTAATGTGCAAAACTTCACATTCCATAATCAACTACTCAGCGAAGACAGAGTATGCACAACACTTCATAGTAACTGTGCTTTGATCTTTGTATAAATTTAACAGGGTTTTCTGTACTGACAGTCGCTCGACAACCTCTTCATTCATTCACTGCAGCAAGAAAGCAATTATTAAACATTTTATTTGCATGACACGTTTCACAATACATTACAGCATTAAAGGCTTATTAAATATGACACTGACAATAAAACCAGATAACATTACCGGTAAATCTAGATAAACCGAGTCGGCAATATCGCGCCATCCAGGATACTGACCAATACAGAAAAAATGCTTCATAAAGTGGGAACATGATTTTAGAAAGATTTTCTCCGTTTACCTGTTTGCCGTCCACCTCAATGTCAGCCACATAGTTTTCAAACACAGTGGGCACATAAACTTCTGGAAACTGATCTTTACTGAAGACAATGAGGAGGCAAGTCTTCCCACAGGCGCCGTCGCCGACGATCACCAGCTTTTTACGGATGGCGGCCATGTCTGCACTGCAAACAGGAAACAAGAATGTGATTAGTCACTTATTCACTGTCACACCATGATTTAAAAATGCGCTTTAAAAATGGAGATAGTTTGGGTGCAGAACCTTTAAAAACATGATCAATGACCATTACGAGTTTCTGTATTATGGCTACTTTAATATTAAAACACTGAACACCACACTGAACTCACTACTGTAAGATGAAATCATAAGAGCATTTGATGTGGACAATATTTATGTCATCAGCATAAACTGAAGGCACTGCATTGAAATGGTCTTCATTGAAAATGCTTAACTGTCAGTAAAATAAGGCCACAGTGCAAAAATATCTTAAATGTAAATTATATATAATATAGGCAGAATTTTTCTTGATTTAAAATATAATCATTTCCTATTAATATTGTAAATTAAACTGTAATAATAATATTATTTTGGGGTAAAATATGACCCGAGTATTTTTACCCATAAAACGTTTAGATCAAATATAATGGCTGATGATTGAGTCGCAGCACGATTCACGCTCTCATTCGTGCTTATGCGTGAAAAACAACTATGGTAATTTGAATTTGGTGGTTTTATCAGATTTCAACTTATTTGGTGTAAATACATACATGTTTTTTAAATACTACAGTGAAACACTGAAAGGTAAAATAAATAAACATACAGACATATGTTTCACATATGACAAATATGCGATAAAATAAGTATTTAATCCTTGTGAAAGTTTATATTGAATCAAATTGTAACGCTAAGATAACAGCTACCAAAGCGGAAGTGTCCGGCTCTTCACATTCAAAGTGCTTTAATCAATACAAATGAAGGACGTCCATTGAGTCACTCATTTAATGAAACTGTAGTAAGACGCCTTAATCATCTGCAAAATCTCAATTACATGTGGAATCTGATTGAATCTGATCTCACCGTCAGATTGACTCGTCTTGAGTTCTCCGGGTCGGTTCAGTGCGCGCGGCTGAAGCAAGACACAATCAGACAAAATGGCGCTTGTAAAAACAGCTCTTCAAAATACGAATCACCCAAAACTGAACAAATATCAGAGCGCCCCCCAAAATGTATTTATTATATATATATATATAAATATATATAAAATTAATACATATATAAATATATATAACAAAATAAAGAAATTGATAAATATTAAAATATTGATAAGGCATATATCAATATATTGATAAATATTGATAAAAGCNTATATATATATATATATATATATATACACACATATACACACACACACACATATATATATCAATATTTCACATAGAAAAATGTCCGATACAGAAGTGTTGGATATTTGATGGAAATGCAGCTTTTAAGCAATATCAAGATCTACAGCTCTGTTACAATCAGTTTTTAACAGTGTCCACTGCTCTAGGTGTGAGTCTGCACACACCATCCTCTCATATCCGACACCACAGAAGGCACCTGCACCACAGTCAGCACATAGATCCTGACCACGTTGTCAATGCCAAAATAAAAACCATACAGAACCACCCACCTCACCATCATCTTGGCCACCTGGTAGCGCCCTGAGACCGTCAGATTCCTCTTACCTTCCTGCTGCGGTGATGACAGGTTAGGAGAGGTTATCACTGTGGCAGAAGTGTTGAGTCACATAATTATGTAATGTTTACTATTGAAAGCATTTGTCCCTTATGTGTATTATCATAAAATAATAAGACAATATTAAGATTATAAACGATATAAATCTCTATAAACATGGTGAGTTATGAGCAGACCGTCTGGGGTGTGTGGGTGAGCTCCAGCAGGCCTGGGCTTGTCTGTTTTTATCATGTATTATAATATCAGTCATTTTATGGGTCCCTCACGGTCTGACAAACATCCCACAAGGCAAAAGTCCTTAAATAGATTCTCTCAGAAATTTCCTTCTGTGGTTTTGATTAGATCAACATGATGCATGTGCTATATACCTAAAATATAACCACTGACTTCTGTTACCATTTCAAGGTGACAAATTAAATTTATTGAATTTTAGTAGCACAAACTTGACTTGAATCACCCTATCAGGGGTTCTGTGTGATAATGACTGCTGACTGTACATATTTTCTAATCACAACCCACTAACCTTAATTCAGTAATGTTTCTCTATCAGAACAGACCTGTGAAGATAATTTTTTTTTCTACATTTATAAGTCTGAAAATGTGTTCATTCACTAAGGAAGATTTATTTGCTTTTGGCTGTTGTTGTCGTCCGAGATGCTCAGAGATGGACTTTGACTTTCGCCTTTGCCGCATAGTGTTCTCCTGTTGCTGGCTGTGGCAGAAGTTCTGGGCAATGGCGCCATCACTTATGCTTTCCTTTTGATGATGTATCATGAGGAGCATCTCGTACCTGCCGATGCCATCGCACTGCACCTGGTGTCTGCAAACCTCATGAATGTGAGTTTCTGCTCTACGTTTGACACCTATCTACTGCACTTCCAGATCTCTGTCCATCTGGCTGATATTCCTGCTGAGGGCATATCAACACCTCAATATGTCAATATGCCTCCTCATGTTTTCATTGGCCTTTGACAATGTATAAAACAGTGTTGAGACTTTTATTCTGTAGCAGTTTGGAGGGGGTGTTGTGCATGTGCTGAGAAAACAGCACCTTCATCAAAATCAGATTTTCTTGATGTCTTCAACAAGTAGATAAAAATGTCACATCCCTGTCACTTTATATTAATTATATACTTTTTTATTAATAGAGCTCAAACACCACAGGCACATTAAGAGACTCTTATGAGATTTTGTTCATGTGTTATTTTCTTCCTTCCACTGAAATCTGATCCAGACAACCAAAGTCACTATGAGCTTGTCTATGGTCACTTACCTGTGCCAGGTGCTAACATTCATTTAATAAGGCATCTGGAGCAGGTCCCACCCCTCTGAGTCATAGCCCCGCCCACCACAGTGGAAACTCCTCATAAACGTTTTAAAGGGAAATGATTGGTGTTTGCAGACATCGCTGCTGTTTAAAATACATTGTTCAAAGTTAAACCTCAGCTTTACACTCTGAGATGAGTCTCAACTACTGGAGGCTGTGTTTCCAGTGCTGTACTGAAACATTACATTTACGCATTTGGTAGGCGCTTTTATCCAAAGCGACTTACAGTACATTCCAGTTATACATTTGGTCAGTACATGTGCTCCCTGGGAATCCCCAGTAACCTCACTATAACACTTTAACAAACCTTTCAACAAGCTACAATTCTTCAGTAATGTTATGAGGATGTTTTTTTATGATATGATATAATATATAATATTTTTCCTTGTAACAAAAGAATCCTACACAAGGAGGTGGAAAAAATCTGCAGCTCACTGAATGATTATCCTGAAGGAAACTTGAGCACAGCAGGAATGTGAACAGGCTTGAAACATTAAAGCAACTTAGCATGCTTGCGTCAAATACAACAAAAACTATATTTACATTACAAAGATTTTTAAGATTTTAAAAATATTTAAGATAAGCAATATTACATCATCATTTATGAAGAGATAAAAATCTCTTTGACAGTGACAGCAGTACATAAGATTTTTCTGTGTTTTAAATGAGATCATAAACCGTTTTCTTTACCAACCAAGATTGTTAGTAATCTAATTGTAAGAAAAATAAACAAAAAATATAATGTGAACTTTCTGTTGGATAAACTGGAATTTAAAAATGGCAGCCTGTTTTTGAGATTGTAAATCGCAAAAAATGATTAAGCATCGAATTTAGTAAAATGTACCAAAAGCAGGTTTGCCAACCGCCAATAAACACCGAAAAAGAAATAAACGTCTTTGTATGGCTGTTGAGCGGTGAAACTGAGAGTAAGTAAAACCAATTCAAATGTTGTTAAGCAAAGACAGAAAATACTTTTCGAAACTTTGAATCAAATAAACAAATTGCTGTTTCGAAGCGTTTAAAAACGCGACGCTCTGGTGACACCTACCGGTCAAAGAGTGTAAACACAGTGAGCGTTTTACTAAGAATATTTTAAAAACAATATTTTTTCTGAGTTTATTTCTTCCCAATTTGTAGAAAGTGCTGTATAATGGTTGAACAGTTCATGTGTGCACATTTACATTCAGTCTCTTGTAAAATAAACATTAGACTGATACTGTTCATCTCAACATTGTCTTGAGTTTTACAACTGTGGAGATCCAGACAGCGTCTGTGATATTTGCATCTAAAGAGTGCAGTGAAGAACCAGATGAATCAAAGCTCTGGACAGTCTCACATGGAGGTCTCCTCAATCCGTTCAACCTGAAAAACTGAAGATACATTGTAGACTTTATAACATGAGCTACTCACTGTAATATTTCCTCTGTTTAACAGTTTTGTGTATAATGTATTGCAGCTTCTTACAACAAATGGGGCTTGATTTCCAGAGACAGAGGCATTCATCACACTGATGTCTGTCATGAAAAAAGTCAAGTACATTTGATTGATTTACACAGTGTTTGTATAGGTCAACATGACCGTTTTCCCATATTTACATGTATGCATTTGGCAGACGCAACACAGGGACAATCTCCCTGTCACAAGCAGCAGAGAGACCTTCAAAAACAATTGGGGCACTGGCACAATCTATTGTGATAGTGATTTAAGTGAGATATATGTTGCCTACAGGAGTGATTTTTAATCCTGGTCCTGGGTACCCACAGTTTTTCATTTTATATGTCTCCCTTTCTTAACGCACATGATTTAGAGAGAGAGACACAGAGAAACAAAATACCCCGTCCCCAGGACTGAAAACCACTGGCCTGTAATACATGTGTTTTGCTCCATTTAAAAAAAGATGCTCTTTTTTGATACCGATGGTGTAGTTACGACTTCTACCAGAAGGGGCAAACTAAACCATGCTAAGCTGGCTGCAAACACTTATGTGCAGGTCACAAGCTACATCAGCAGCAGAAAGTGCAGTCAACAGGTGAGTGTTGTATGTCATTGCAAATCATCTGCTAAATGATGTTGAACTGAAAATATTTTCATTACATCATCTTTCTCATAATGCATCAAAAGCCCCGGCCGGTTCCTTTTTTTCACAGTTTAGCAGCTGCAGATTGTTGGCGTGTGACAGCAGGATAGATTTCATCACAGCTGGCTAACACACACACACGCTGTCAGCAGGAGGGCAGAAAGTCTTCACCACACACACAGAGAAGCTTGTGCTGAATTTCAGTTCATTTTTGAACTGCTTGTATAAATGTCATTGTAATTTTTAAAAGCTTAATCTGCAGCAGCTTTGAGGAACCATCCAGATCATGAAGTAATTGAAGCAGTTCCTTTCTCAGTGTCATTTTTTACACTAGTATTATTTTCTCTCAGTAAATGCTGCTGCATCTGTGAGCATCACTATGAGGTGTATGTTCTGATTTACATGTGAAATCAGTACCAGTACCAGTAGTTAAAAACTAGCAGTAAACAGCTACAGATGGCATTTTAAATAAAGATTTTTTATTGCATTTACTTGGGTATTTGAAGCAGTAAATGAAAAAAGCTGAATGATTTACTTTGTAATCTGTTGTTTTCTATGAACTATAGTAGCGGTCCAGCTCTCTCTGGTTTTTAAATAAGAGCAAATAGCAAACAGAATGTAAATAAGCCACAACAAACTGCTGCTCTCAGTGAACATGAATTATGAGCTATCTTATAGTCACGCATTTGGCAGAAACCTTTATCCAAAGCGACTTACATTGCATTATACTATACATTGTTTCTGAGTACCCATGACCTGAAAAAACAGGAAAGCCTGAAAAGTTTTTTGAGCTGCCTCTGTGTGATCTCACTTAGAGCTCCATACCAGTCAGTTTTTTGAGCTGCCTCTGTGTGATCTCACTTAGAGCTCCATACCAGTCAGTTTTTTGAGCTGCCTCTGTGTGATCTCACTTAGAGCTCCATACCAGTCAGAAACAGCACTGGAGATTTGAAACAGTAATTCTGAGATGGAAGCATTTGGTATTTGGTAGATTATATGAAAATGTGCATTTGAAAAGTGTCTTGAGTTCATTTAGAAACTGTGAAATTTAAACTGTTAGCCTCTTGTGGTGCTGTTGGGGGCAGTCAGGTGGTAATTTAAGGTGAATTTTGACAAAGCTGTTGATTTAGGTGAGATGCATTTTAAAAGATCAACATTGCAGAATTTTTAACACTACATGAGGTAAATCACAGAAGAATATACATACTTTAATTAGACAGCTGTTGTCTTTTTCAATCATCAGTCAGGTCACAGAGTTTCTGCAATGGGAAAAAAGGTAAAACCCCCTAATTGCTATAAAACATTTAAATGCTAATAATCATCCCTATACGACTTAGCTCTGTCTTTGTCTGCTTTATGTTCTTCTCAAGCTATGTAATGCATACATTTCTCTAGATGATAAGCAGCAGAACAGTGAGTCACAGTCCTGTTCTTGTATGTGTATGCATCGTAACATACAAACTGCACAGACAACAGCTGTAGATGGTGAGACATATTCCTCTGGGCATTGTATAACTGTCTTAGATTCACTGATCTTCTTTCAAGATTCTCACTTCTGTCAAAACAGATAGAGTTTCCTGTAGGAAAATGTGTGAGACACTGCTGCTATAATTAAGCACATCTGCTTCCTGTGAGGTTTGTGCTCCCTGCTTCACTCTTGTCCATTTGTGCAAGAGAATTAAGAATAAAACAAATCAATGACATTTAGAGTAAAAATGATACTTTATAAACTTGTATAAAAATATATACGTTATTATTAATATTTTATAATATATATATTAGGTCCAATAAAATGTAAACGATTTAAAAGAAAGGTAATTAACAGATACTGTACCATAGGAGTTCTTCCAGGTAAAACACAGAAAGATGTGACTCGTGGTCTCCACCAACATCCCAGTTCTAAAATGACAAAGAGAGAAAGCTACGTCAGATCTGTGAGCACATATTTAAGGCTGTCAACAGACTCCTGCAATGGAAAGAAAAAGCATTAACTGCACAGTCATTCTCTGATATAGCTTATTAATAAAAATGCTTGGGCTGCAGAAATCTTGCAACTGTATACCAGAAGCATGCAAACACTCCCCCACAGCTAATCCAGGAGCAGGACTGTGGACCCACGCCAAACAAGTTTAGCTCCTAAACTCCTGCTCCAACACCATACAGAGAATACACATGCAAATCTACATGATCTGTAACATTTTATGATTTAAATTATTTTGTTTGGCTATTTTGTGATTTCTGTCATGGGTGTCAGTTCTCATAGTATAGCTGCTCATTTATGTTTCTGCTGAGAGGCTGCTGGACACAAAACTGTAAATGTAAAATTTATCAGAACAAATCCCAACTCTAACTGCAGGTTTCCTATATACCATCTTCGTTAAACTAAAGATCATATTTATGTTTAGGACTCTGTATTTTAATTGTCCTCATTTGCATTGCTTCTTACACCACACACCATTGAGCCTGACCATCTGATTTGATTTGACATAGAAGTTCGCTCACTTACAAATGCCTTGAAATTGAAGACCAGGATCATTTAAGGGCTCCTCCACAACACTGCCAATGGTGCATTGATAAAAGTTAGAGAGCATACAGGTGCATCTCAAAAAAATTAAAAACCATGAGAAAGCTCAATATGTTTTGTCACTCAGTTCAGAAAGTGAAACCCATATATCATATAGATTCATAACACATAGAGTGAAATATTTCAAGCCTTTATTTCTTGAAATTGTGATGATTAAATGACTAAATGTAAATGATTATGGCTTACAGTTAAGGAAAACCCAAAATTCTGTGTCTCAGAAAATTAGAATATTACATAAGATCAATAAAAAAGGATATTTCAAACATATATGTCAGGCTTCTGAAAAGTATGTTAATTTTTATGCACTCAATACTTGGTTGGGCCTCCTTTTGCATGAATTACTTCATCAATGTGGGTGGCATGAAGGCAATCAGCTTGTGGCACTGCTCAGGTGTAATGGAGCTCCACCCTAACCCTAACCCTAATCAACTTTATAGGGGAACTTGGCCAAGCTTATGACTAACCTGAAGAGCATTCACCCTCACTTTGTGTGCTGATTCCTAATGAGTCCAAGACTCCAGGTAAACTTGATTCTTGGTGTGTCAGATGCAGCAATAATTTAAATAATTAAAAATCTGATGATCCATGAAAGGTGTTCATTTAAGTCCTGATGGAGAACTACTCCAGAGCTCAGAATCTGCAGAAAAGGATTTACACCTTAGGTGTTTTTCACCTTAGGTGTTTTTCAGAGCTGGTCTTCTGGGTGCTCTTGAAGAGATAAGAAACTATGGTTAATGGTTACCATGACTCAGGCTCTCTGCCGTGGATACGTCATGAGGAAAGAGTTTGTCAAAATGATGGAGAGGAGGTAAAATGTACTTACAAAAGTGTTTGGAACAGGAATGACATGATACCAAAGAGTGATACTGACTGATTACATGTTATACAGAGAATCAATTTATAGCATCCAATACAACATCCGCTCATTCATGAATGTGAAACACCGGCCATGGATGAAACTGTACTTCAAGATCAAGCCTCTCCTGAAGAGTGCAGAGACAGAGAAAGAAATGGCAGCCATGGTGAGGATTAAGAAGAACTGCGGATTACTGTGAATGACCTCTAGCACCGTCTGGATGCGACTGAGAATTTGGCCATGAAAGGTGGAAAGAAACCACTTCAGAAACTGGAGTCCATGGTAGGCTTAAGGGTTTAAGAGCTCAGAAGAATTGATTCTCTCATGTCCTGCCCATGGCAGAGGTTTCTTTGATTATAACAACAACACTTTACTGAAGGTGCGTGAGTTGGAGGCTAAAGTTCACCTACCAGGTCACCTACGACTCAAAGACTGAAGAAGAAGAATATGACCAGAATACAGGATCTGATGGACAAACTGCAGCTGAGAGTGAAGGCCTACAGTGTCAACAGTGATGCTGGAAAGGTAACAAACACTCATGTTAAATGATTAAAGACTTGCATATGCATCTTCAGTTAGTTGAATGAATTTTTTAAATCCCAGTGTTATTGTATTAATTGTAAGGATAAATATGAAGAATTACCCATAAGAGCCATAAGCATATGCAAGCAAGCATATAATATGACTTGTACAGAGTTCTCCCTTATGTAGCCATTAAAAATGCTATCTTGTGTACATGCTGTTAATTTAGTTCCACACATCACTGTTTTTTAAACAATCCTACATGCCCTAAATGACATACTACAGACAGCAGCAGAAGTCTAATTCATGAAAGAAGTCAATCAATCAGCTACATCAATCAGCTACACCAGGCATGGTGAATATTTGCAAGACTGTTATAATACTTGGAACACTTTTGTTAGGACTTAAAGTCTGATTTTTACTTCTGGATTATTCATTTTCTTATTAGTAGGAATCTGTTCTATTGAATTTGGACAGTTTGGAAATGTTATATGTGAAATACTGTTAATTATCCTGCGGGGGGATTTATTTGATTTACCAAATTTAATCTGTATTATACATATAGGAAGTGTCCAGTGCCTTATTTTGTGATTTAGCTCAGAGTTGAGTTGTATGTTTAGTCATTGGTCCCATCATAGCACCACCGGCCAGCAGCAGGAAGTGTGAAGGAACACTTGTGTTCAACGTCACAAACATGTTTGTTTGTAACCAATCACATCAATGTGTGGACCAAGTGGCTCCGGTACTGGTGTGATTGAGATGAGGTGGGGACTAATAAGGATTTTAATGGTATTACATATACGAAATGAAGCAAAGGTGTACAGTAATATAATTTTAAGGCACAAAGAAATTATTTTCACAGGACAAAATAAAAGTATCAACTACAGGAGTATTTTAAATGGTGTAAGCATTACAATGCCTCAGATATTAATAGAAAGTCATGGACACAGAGGCGGACTGTGAAGTGATGGGACTTTCGCATGGCTTTGCATGGCTTGCTATATACAGTCCATTACCAGCCATTTTAGACTGTTGTGTATTCAGCAACTTTCAGACCCTTACTGAAAAGCAGCTTGTGCACTTTTTAAAATGATTGTTGTATAAACACTATCTTAAATACTAGATGTACAGTAGTATATATAAAATATTTAAGTTCATATTTAACATCTCTTTTGAATGTAAAGCAAATGTAAACAGTTTCTGTTCCTACAAACATGACTTAGTAGTACCTCAGTAGTTTATCACTGACAAATGTTCTGAAAACCAAATTAAATGTAAAAAGTTACAATTACATTAAAATAATAATTTTCATTAACATGTTATTTATAAAATTGAGTCTGGCTGTCACACTGAAACTGAAGACCAGTGACATTTGTGATCTTCTCTGCATCTGACCAAGGTTCTCCTCTGTGCCAAGTTCCATTCACTTTATAGACGCTACACTGAAATAGCATCTCAGTGGTATCAGATTAATCATCTCCAACAGTTATGATGTTAACAAGAATAAATGAATGAATAAACGAAAAAATCTAATGTTTCAGTTAGAAAGTTTAAAGTGTAAATTGTGACATTCATATGCTAACTACAAATATTTTGGAAAATATATTTTATCAGTAGTATGTTATTGTTTTATTGGAAATGTTGCTAAAAATGTATTTACAGCAAATAGCAAACAATAGCAATATTTATATTATGACATGCTGCAGTAAATCACAAAGTCAATAAATGAGAACATCTTGCTATTTTCCACTGGGACAACAAGTAAATCACACCAGGTAAAATAACATGACCAAATGTAGCTGCGCAGTTCTGCTGAGTGCTCAGTTATGACACATTATAAAAGGAGCGCCTGACTCTCGAAGACTCACAGTGACCCAGCAAAGGTGGGGAAGACACACATTTTTTTATTCAGGTTTCATTTTATTATGAGTGTTTCTGTGTCAGCATGTCTTGACCCTAATTATAGAAGGGAAATACACTAACCATAGCTTATTCTCTTTTCTTAAAGAATCTATAACCTGACAGCTTCTGTTTTCCTCCTGACCATCAAAAAGGTAAATCCATT
>JAZGTI010018315.1:0-11710 GCA_036877585.1 Botia kubotai
AGGCCTGTTTCATGAGTTTATTTTTTTAAATAATTCCATTGAAGCATGGTTGAAAAGCAATGTCTCACTTTCATTGGTTAACATTAATAGAATTTGTATTTATTATTACTTTTGTCAGATTAAAGTTTTTTCTGTGACCATTGTAAGTTTTTCTTTCATTGACCGAAGGGTACCAACAATTTTGTCCACGTGTGTACTTTTTACTGATTAAGGGACAAAGTAAGAATTTCATAAAATATTGGACCTAACTGCTCTGCACATTCTTTGAGTAATTTCCCCCCTATATTATCAGATCCAGGTGCCTTCCTACTTTTTCACATTTTAAAAACTGTTACTGTTATCTCTCACATCAAAAAAGACACAATCATGCTCCCCATTTCTTGTACATACATTTTTTAACCCCTCAATTTCCTGGTTAAAATTATTTGTATCAAATCTTAAGTAAAAATGATTGAAATCATGTGACAAAACTGTGTCTGAACTGAATCCATCCAACTTAATTCTATTATTCCTTTTCCTACTATCCTGACCTGTTATTAAATGCATTCCATCCCAAGCAGAACCTAAGTTTCCCGTTCTCAATTTTGACTTGATAGCTTCTTATAGGCAACTTTAGCCCTCCTGATTTTACACAATTTCTCTTTTAAACCTATGGTACTCAGCTGTATTTTGACAGCTGTGTCTTTTTGACAGAAGAATCTTGAGTGATTTTGTAACCCACGGTTTACTATTTGGAAATTTCCTAAACGATTTCACCGGTATAAGACAGCATGATTATTTTAAGATTCGTTTTTTGGCCACAAAAGACAGTGTATGAATCCTTAATAGATAAGACATTCAAATCCCAGAATACATTGTGAGAAGCACAGTGAACAATACTATCCAAAAAGGTAGACAGTATTACAAAAATTTACATACTACTAAAAAGTTTAAATATAAAGAATACAATTTTTTATTTAATCTAATTAAGAATGTTACCCAGTAGTTATCTATTAAGCTATACATTTTTTTTGCTTTCGAATAGTAACTTCTTGAAGTTGTCTGATAACATCCAACTCTAACCATTGGGATAAAATCTCTGGTAAGCAGTTAAGAGGAACAGTTACTGCCTATGTAAAGTGTATATAAGTGATACCTTTAAAGCAAGTGACCTGCGTAGCTATAGTAGACAACAAGTACTAGTAGTAGTACTACAAGTAGTAGTAGTAGACAGTACTAGACAGCAAGGCAACTCACTAAATTTTGGAGCAGCTAAAATGTTTGTGATACATAAAGACATATGTGATTGTATTTGTTATAGGCCTTTGGACTTTATGTTATGTGTTAACACTGGGAATAATCATGAACAGCAGGGGTGGCTCAATGACAGAGTGAAATCCTTTCTCAGTCAGACATGAATGTTTGTCTAATTTTAGTATATTGTGTCAATGTGTATTTTGACAATGGCTTAGTCTGTGTGTATGAGAGTATTTAAGCTGCTGTCTGTTCTATGAGTCAGTGTGTGTGTCTGGCTTGTGTTTGGGAGGCACGGTCAAGGCTGACTCATCCACCAGAATTCAATAAGGGATTTTCTAAAAAAAGAAAAAGACCAATTAGATCAGTAAAAGCACTCTCCTTTCTATGCAACCCTTCCTTCCTGCTTGTCACTCCCTCTGTCTCTTGATCTTACTTATCTTTCAGGCCATTAGAGTTTATTCTAGCAGTTTTTTGAATAAACTTTTTGTCATAGTACACCTCTACATCCTGGTGTTCTCTCTTTCATGGAGCTAGCGTTACTTTTGTTCAGGAAGGCATAAGACTGCACTGTGCTGGTTTTCATTGGTATTGCTTATTTATCCAACTTGTTTCTTATTAATTAAAGTACGTAAATATGTAATACTTATGTTTTTACTCTGAGTGTTATGTATTTAAATTTGCATACATTATTCGATTGGAAAAATTATGACAAAAAGAAACATAATATCTTGATATATAAAATGTTAACATAGTAGCCATAGCCATTTTATTTATAGTTAAACACTGTTCTGGTTCCCCTGGTAAACCTTGTTCCTTCTTTATGTTTTTCTCGCTCTTCACCTAAAAATCTAATAGAGTGCATCATTGCATTTAAATTACTCACTGGGTGGATTAAGGCATTTTTTTCTGTACTTCTTTGTACTTCTTCCTTTTTTGTACTTTGAAACTATATGTATTGTAAAAAGTGCTACAAACCAAACTCTGTTGTTTTTGTTATTATTTTTTATTATTATTTTACAGAGTAGAAGTTTCTAATGTTCTGAGAATATAAATAAAAGAAAGTATCAGACTCATAAATCCATTTCCAGATGTCCGCAGAACTACACGAGCCAATCCTGAGCAGGGGGCTTGGGAAGTGTGATGACGGGTCAGGAAATTCCCAAAACTGTTGAGTATAATTTCACCACAGAGTTTAATTGCATTATTTTGGCCCTTTTGCAAGTATCAACCCTGGGCTCCCCCTGCAACACCCCCCAACACACATACACTCTCTCCTACTAACAACAAAACAACACATGCAGTAAACCAGACATACAAACCAGCACTTACTAATCTGTGTTTTATGAGATCCCTGCATGACTCATATAGAATGTGAGTCCACAGTAGCTGTACAAGGCCTCCTTATGGCTTCTTCGTGTGGTTGTGGTCGTAATAGTAACCTTGTTGATTCACCTCAGTAGTGGTTTTTAAAGAGCTAAGTAATTCAGTCTCCAAGCGTGGCTGACCCATTAGTGATTACTTTAGTAATAACATAAACATAAACACCAGCTATTTTTCTTTTCATACTATTTTAAACTAATGTCTGAATATATGTCTGGGCATAAACTACACCCCAATGGGAGGGGACAGGATTTGTCTTCTGGTTTCTATTACCTTCTCTGCACCCCAAGCTCTGAGTCCTAAGACACTGATACATTTGCATACATCTTTGCTGTAGTGACAGCTTTGTGGTTTGACTTCACCACTTACTCTTTTTCCATCTAAACGTCACTTTGTCAATTTTTCTTCCAGTTTCATCAAACTCAAAATTCCATATTGGATGATGTATTCCTTCCTATTCAAAGCTTATTAATGAAATGTATTTTTAAGCATCCACACAATTAGTGTGAGTGTGTGTATAAATGTGCAAGTAGATATGTGTTTGTGTTCGTGTACGTTCTGGAATGTAACAGAAAAATCAAGGGTGAGAGAGATAGAACAGTTTATCAGTGCCACAGTGACACTTTTCCCACACCAACAGAAATATGAAACACATAATTGCATATGTAAATAATCTGTCATAAGTAAATGATGACATACTGTAATTTAAAACATCATTAACTGTGATGACTGTAATGCAAAACCATATTCACTGTATTATGAAAGAATGACATTATTACTGTAATACTATGATATTATTATGTATGTTTAATTTTAGTACATTTACAAACTTAAGTTACTAAAAATACTAAAAATGAAATGTATTGCTTATTTTAATATCATAGCATCTTTTTACATGATAAAATGAGAATGGGACTTCTCTTATTAGTGTTGCAAAGCTTTTTTATTTTTAATTGACTTTGTCAAAAATGGCATAACTCTTACTTTACTTGACTATTTAAATAAAATAAAATAAAATAAAATAAAATACTCACATTTTTCTATTGATTTTAGGGTGAAATAATCAGTGTGTATAAGACTCATCCTTATAAACTAATAAGAGTGAACTCCAAGAAAAAAGACCTACAGGTCGGAGAGAGAGACGGTATTGGTGTGGGAGGTTTGTATGGGTGGTGGAGAAAATTGTGAGTCATTGGAGAGGCGAGTGTGTCAGAGAGATATAAGTGCAGAACTGTTATGTAGAAAAACAAACATGGCTCTTCAAAGACACTGTTGGGTGGTTAAAAATTGGTTGAGTCACTCCTGACGCCCACTTCCTGAAACACGAAAGCACTTAAAAGGGGCAGAATTGCAGAGTAATGCAGTTAAGTACAAGTATGCATATGGTCAGACAGAAACACTTGCGAGTCAAAGAAACGTGTAAATGTTTATTTGCTGTTTTTCAAAACACAATTACAACTGTTACATGTAATCTTGGATAGTGATAGACTATATATGGCCAAGTACATACAAAGTACAAGATATATACACTACACACATCTCTGAAAACAAGGAAAGTAAAGAGATTAAATGAACTAGCTAAGTGGACCCAGACATGAAAGCATTGCTCTAATTTAGGACACTTAGTCATTTCCTTAGTAAAACTGCAGCTGTCCTGAAATTGCAATCTTCTTGTCCTCTGCTGGTTCTGCTGATGGTTCAAGTATTTAAAGAACATAAAAGTAAATTATGTTTTCTGTTATGTTGAGGGCAGTGTTATGTTGAAGTAAAATTTTCGTTGATATTTGTACAACTCTTTTATTTATGTATATACACAGATAAGTGCAGGGAGTTAAAAATATCAAATTTTTACAGGAATGTACGTAATATGAACAGCGGGAGAAACAGCAGCAATACAAATACAGATGATGATGGTTATATGTGCAGAAGCATTGCTAAACAATGTACAGTATATGCAAAATATGAGTGTGGTACGGTTCGTGTGAGAGAAGGAAGAGGTCGGTGATGCTGAGGCTCAAGGTATTTTATTCAGCATTGCCTAGTACTGTAAAGGGGCAACAGGTGAATGTCGGTTCGCACTTGACCTACTTAACTCACCGCTCGTCTCTGACCGCTCTCTCCCACTGCAGCGTCCGCTAAACCACGCCCCCCTTGCCACATATCCCCACCGTCTGACTCAGGGTTCCGACCTGCAGCCCCCCCCATTTCTGGAGAGGAAGTCAGCCACAGCCATCTGTGCCCCCTCCCTGTGAACAGAGAGTGAATTCCCGTCCCAGGAGATAATAATGGAGGGTGAGAAAGGCCCACTGGATCGCTAGGCATTCCTTTTCAATAGTGCTCTTCCCAGGCGCTCTTCAAGCCCCCTGTCCGATGCGTCAGTCTGCAGCAAGAAGGGGAGAGAAAAATCAATCAGTGTAATAGTGGCCCGCCACACAGAGCAGCCTTTACTTGGGTGAAAGCCTGCTTGCACAGCTCCGGATGAGGCGCTGAAATGTGGCTTGGGCCCCGAACAAGCCAAAGGCATGCGTTAGTCGAATAAAGCGTTCACAGCATTCACCTTACAATAATTCACATAGAACAGTACAGAGCTGTCCGTTTTAAGAACTAAAACAATCAGGCTCACCCAGTCGCTGTGGGATTCCTCTATTACTCCCATCTCTAGCATTGCCTCTAGTTTTGTTTGAACTACTTTTTTGTGTTCAGGTAAGTGATGTTGTCGGGAGCGAACAACCACTCCGGTCTTAGTCTCAATATGGTGCTGTATGAGGTCAGTTCGACCAGGCAGGGGTGAGAACACATCCGCAAATGCGTTTTGTAATCTAGCTATGTCAGTGAGCTGAGAGGGCGAGAGGTGATTTCCTCCAGGGGCCAGAGCCAGAGATTGAGTGGGGATCCTCCCCACTCACCGCCGTCTCCTCCTCCCTCCATTTTTTAAGGAGGTTGAGGTGATAAATTTGCTGCACCCCACTCCTGTCTGACCGATTAATCTCACAATTGAAATCTCCAATTCACCATGTGACCACAAAGGGTCCTTGCCATTTGGCAAGTAATTTAGAGCTAACCGTAGGGAGCAATACATTAACTTTTTTTCCCAGAGCAAATTTACGTAACTTGGTACCCATGCTGTATAGCAGGCTCTGCCTGTCCTGGGCCTGTAAAAAATTCTTTATTGACAGCCGCCACAAAGCGTGGAGTTTTGTTCTCAGGTCCAGCACATATTGAATTTTATTTTGGCTATCAGAAGCTCCATCCTCCCAGGTTTTTCTCAGGACGTCCAGCACCCCACGGTACTGCCGCCCATAAAGAAGCTTGAAGGGGAAAAACCCTGTGGAGGCTGTGGAGTTCCAGCCACCTATCCCAATTTTTGGCATCCTCTTTGGCAACTTTTGAATCATGGTTTTTAATGTGCGATTAAATCATTCAACCAGCCTCTCTGTTTGTGGATAGTAGACGCTGGTCTGAATTGATTTAATGTCCAATAATTTGTATAGTTCACGTACATGACATGAACACCTTGGTCAGTGAGAATCACTTTAGGGATTCCCACTCGGGAGATTAGCCGAAACAGTACGCCCTTCACCAATTCCCACCTGCGCGTCCACTTCGTTCTCCAGCTTTCTCTCTCCGCAAGAGACATCCACATATAAATACTTTTGTTCCCAAAATCAGTGGATGTCGGAGGTGCAGGTTAACTGCAACCTCTATGCTTTTGCCCCTTGAATTGGCTTTCCTGTAGCTCAGTGGTAAGAGCATGGCATTAACAACACCAAGGTCATGGGTTCGATTCCAGGGATTGCAAAATACTCAGAAATAATGTATAGTATAATGCAATATAAGTTGCTTTGGATAAAAGCGTCTACCAAAACGCATAAATGTAAATAAATAATAGCGGAGATTAGAGGGTTTTTCACCACATTCCCATGCACACACCGTACTAGAACCATGCAGCTTTTATCCAAAGCCTCGGAGTGAATCAGGCTTTGATGGATCGAGGTCTGGTTACATCACCAATGCCCAATGGGTACCCCCCTTAATACTTACAGGTATTTGGTACAGGCCAGCTTGATCGCGGCCCAGACTTTCCCACCGCTCTGGGGCAGAAAATTGGTCAAGAGACTGATGTGGAGAGAGCAGAGAAAAAGGAACTGCAACAGCCCCCACACCCCGCACGATGACTAGTACACCATGTGCAAAATATGAGCATTTTGATGAGTGTTAAACAATGTACAGAATTTGCAAAAAAAATGGGTGGTAGTGTACAGATTGTGCAAATATGAATAATAAAAATATGAGTTCATAGTACTGGAACTAGTGCCGGTGAAATTATATTGGTGGAGTTATTAGTGTCTGGTCACACAGTGAGCAAGCCAGATACAACAGCGGCATGGAACCAAAAAACTCAACGTGTGGTATGTAATAAATGCAAAGGGGATTAATATTGAGTTTTGTTGACAAATAAAGCATTTTCCACCAAAGATGTAATTATTTATGAACAAGTTCACTCAATTAAGATCTATTCTTAGTCGGTTTGATTAACTGGGGTTTGTATTGTTTTGTGTCGGAGCACATGGTGTTTGACAGCTCGCCATGTGCTTCGTTGTCCGCGTCACCCCTCCCCTCTTGTTATCGCTCTCAGCTGTTTCTCATCTCTCATCACTCACACCTGTTGATCACTAATTAGCTTCCCTTTATATTCTCCCTATTGTTTGCCCAGTCTTTTGTCAGACCGTCATGTTTTGAACCGTTCCCTGACCAGTTAATCTTATTTCGCTAAATTTAGTTAGTACAGTTTAGCGCAGTTTAGTTTAGTTTCTCTTCATAGTCAGTTTATTCATAGTTTAGTCGCGTCAGGTATTCTGTTATCTTTTATGTTCACTTTTTACCTGACGTTTAGTTTAGTTTAGTTTGTTTTGTCCTGTTTTTGTCTTAAGCTCCAGCTTGTGTTGTCTTTGTTGTTGTTGTGTTCCTCCCCAGAGCCCCGTTCCGGTTTTCCCTTTGTTGTCTTCTGTTCCGGAGTCTGTCGCTGCCTGCCTGCCCACATTCTCCATCCTGCTGTGAGGTGGTGGTCTCTGTGTCGTGCCGTACCAGTTCTCCTGCTTTGCCACGTCTCCCTTCTGTGTGTCACCATCACCCCAGCTCACAGTTTTGACTCAGTCTTCGCTACTTCTCATCTGCCTGATTCTTCAAACTATACCGCTACTAAGATATTCGACACATCAACACATCTTGAGCTTTTCTGAGTGAATTTAAGGTCTTCATCTGCTGCCATTTTGGAGTTTGAGTTATACGGACTACTCATCACTGAGTTTCACTATTAGGGAGTTTGGATTCTATTCGGACTGCTCTGTGTGCTGGTTTGTCAACTGGACTTTTGTTTAACACAGCCTGTTCCACCTACAGTGTTGTAGGACTCCTATCCATCGTCACATTGATCTTTGCATGAACTGTTGTACTCATCTGGAACTTATATCATTGTCGTCCTGCTGCTGCCTTATTCATTCTAAGACTGAGTCCAATCTGTTGTCAATAAATTTTTACTCTACTTGCACTTGGGTTCCTTGTCGTTCCTGGTAAAACGTGACAGTAAATGCATACTCAAATCAATCAAAAAACAGTTTTGTTTAAAACACTTTTTTTGTTCAGGGAATAGTTTAGTCAGCTCAAAGGAAAATATGTATAATTAATTGTCATTAAGTATACATATATTTTAGTACCAGATCTGCAGGAATTATGACAATAATCAGCTTATGCATTCGTCCAGCGAGTACATATGCAGTCTTATTGGATCTAAGAAACGTTATTTGTCTGGCCTTAAAAAACAACTCTTCTCTGCTTTAACAGGACTTTAGAGCATGCAGCAAGATCGAACAAAGTTTAAATGACCTTATTTGTGAGCATTGAGCGTGCGACAATCAAGGGTGAATACATATGGGTGGTTAACATATGGGGGAAACATATAACTAGACATAAACAAACACATAACCAAATGTAAGGAAAGTAAGGAGAGGGAAAGAGAGAGAGAGAGAAAGAGAGAGAAAGAGCGGATGTCAAATCAGCTAAGTATTTCTGAATGAACCATCAGCTGAATCACCTTGAAAAAGGAGCACAGAATTAACGCTATTCTATGTGCATAGTAATTGGATACTTGCATTGAGCTCTAGTGCAGAGCGTGAATCTTAATGTGGGTGGAGAGAGAGTTCTGATGGTTCAGATACGTGATGTAGTTTGCTAAGTTCCTGAGATCAACAAAGTAAGCTAAAGAAACCTCCAACACAGGCTGTGAGACAGAGTGGATCTTGCATCCATACTCAGAAATGAATATAGCCTGTGGTGCATGCTTTAGAACTGTAGTGGCCTCAAAGCACAGGTTCTGGGATGTTTGTGACCCCGTTTGTGGTAGGTGTGGGTAGAGACTTGGGGTCCATTGCAGGGAAAGGCACTTTGACAGGGGACTGTGGCATAGAAGTCATGATGCCTTACTGTGGTGTTGCAGCCATGACCAAGCTCTCTGATTGGGCTTGGGGTTAGGTATAGAATGAAACCTCCTGGTGGAAAAATGGCCTCCTAAACCACAATCAACCATTTTGTCTTGTTTTCTCATATTTATCAACTGAATTTGTCTCATGTTTGTATTGTGTGTGCTATTGTTTGATGTTCAGTACACACAGTTCATTAGTAGTTCATTACTACTGACAAATAAAATACATTTATTTGTTTTTTATTTGTCTTTTAGACAAAACAAAAAGATCAAAACAAAAAAATCACAACACTGTGACAATGTTCCATTGCCTGTCTAAGAACAGACTTTAGGCAGATTGTCATCTTTATGCAATTAAATGTTCTCATTATCTGAACAATATGTTACTTAGTGTAAGTCATAGACATCTTACATGGAAAACACAAATTGTCAATAATGTAATGTATGTTATAAGTTTCCTTTTCCTGTTTTATATTTTCATATGTAAACATAGTAAAAAGTGCTATATAAATAAGTTTGAAATACAATTTTTTTTGACAGTCCATTTTAGACCACTTTAGACATTACTATCTACTAACTATAGGTAATTTTGCAACTACTTGTCAACTACCAGTCGATAATCATCTTATGTTGAAAAGCACACCCAAACTATGTTTTAATGTCCTGATAACTTATAACATCCAGCAGATATAATGTCCACAGAACATGCTACCTGATAAGACTGCCAAGAAGGATGTGCCAGATAAACACAAGACTGCTTGACAGTGAGAATGAGTAAAGTTTCTAAAGTTTTCCTTCTCAGCACTTTTATTATTAATTAAACCTTCATTCAGGTCACATTCAGGAAATCACAGCAAAATCGGGTTCAGTCCAACACAACAGGAAGTTCCACGATGATGAGAAACAGGAACTAGGGCAACATCCTGATCTGTGGCCTTTTTCTGCTCTGGATTATTTGTTTATATTTGTTTTTCTGCAGGGTCCTGAAGGACACCAAGGTGGTGTATTTTTGACCATGTAGGAGTTTTCTGTATAAACCATTTCTAACTGAAATGTGAGCTTTTAACAGTCTACACTTAAGAAACACTTCTTATGATCCTCAAGTGGGTCATCTTTAACACGACCACACAAGATTGGTTTGCATGAGTCATTCTCACTGTAGGTTAGATACAACATGTGTTAAAGACTGCATGGAAGAACATATTGCTCACCACAGAACAGTGTTAAGTTCTGTGAAAACACCAGCCACACACACAGATAAAAATCAATTAATTACTTTGAAATTAACTTTGTCCTTCCCTTCTAAAATAAATGTAAAAAAAACACAAGCAGCTAACACATAAACAGTGATGTCAAGATGTGAGCAACGCTCAGAGTGGGCATTGACCGTTGACAGGGAGAGCTAACAAACATGACACTGTTTGCTTTAGAAAGGATTTGTCAGGAAAGGTGGGTATATATAGATCAAGAAATGGGTCACCCAAAAATTAAAAATCTGTCATCATTTACTCACCAAAAGATTTATAACTTTCTTTCTTGAAGGACAATATGAGATGGTTTGACGAATAAAGAATATGCTGCTTTCTGTAGAATAAAAAAAAGTGTGACTGAGGGCTAAAAGTTATGTGCTATATTTCAAGATATTTGATATTTGATTGAGATACAGACTAAAATTAAAGTTCTTCACTTAAATCCTACAAAAATAGCCTTTTCAGTAACTAGACATGCAAAAATGCAGTTAGGTTGCATTGACGTCAGTTTAAATTTGTACTGCAGTGTTTTTTAATATGAACTGTGCACATGATATTTGTGGTGGATATAAATTTGCAATTTTTCTATCAAAAAGTACAAGTTTAATATCCCTGGTTACACTCTGCTTTTACTCTATGGGGCAGGTTGGAGATACTTTAAAACAGCTTATTTTGTGTTTCATGGAAGTAACTCATATGGGTTTGAAACAACATGAGGGTAAATTTAAGTGTTTCCTCTTTGGGTGAATTTCCCCTGTCAAGCTGTCTGAAAAGGATTCTCTGCTTGTCCTGAAAATTGATGTGGTTGTAATGAAATTAGGTGACTGACAGCCGGATTTGCCTATTAGCGATCAGTATCCTTAATATAAGGGCTGATTTGTTGCCCGTGGTGCGTCGTGTCCGACTTTCCCCTTTGTGCCCTTGTTTACGGTGGTTACAGGTAAGCGCGCTGTGCTGTAACAGGCGGTAATTTTAAAACTGGTTGGTCTTTTAAAGCGTTTTTTTGTAAATTTATAGTGTCGTTTTTTCCGGGTGTCGGTGTGTTTTCGGCGCTGCTTTAGTGGGTCTAATGACTGTTCGCCTCTCAGGTATGTGCATGTGCATCTGTATAAACTCACATTGTGCTAGCGTTGATGTGCTGTTAACACTGCTGCATGCTGACTAAGTATTATTTCCTGTACCCCATTGTGCTATCGGTGGGCTGATTGATAGACCTGTGCCTGTACATTTTCTATTCGGTGTGATACCTTGACGGTAAGTGTTTTAAAAAGAATTATAATTCGTGAAGGAAAAGTATCATGATTAGTAACGTCTCTCTTTGTGTTCACTATAGGATTCTCCCTCTCGTTTCATCTCGTTTTATATT
>JAZGTI010018316.1:0-11710 GCA_036877585.1 Botia kubotai
CTCAGCATACCACTTGTCACCGAACTTAAAAGGAAACTGACATGGTTTCCCAAATGAATTTCCACCTAGAGTATAAATCTCTGTGGGACACAGGACACAGAATTAGAGGGACATTCATCCTGTGTCATATAAATCATTTTAAATATCGTTAAACGTGCCAGTAATAGCAATAAATGTCAATGTCTGATCTAAGCAGGTCTTAGATCAGACCTCAATCTAAGTCTTATAGTCTGCATTCTTTGTATCATCACTGCATACCAGAAACATACAATAATGCCTAAAATTTCATTCCTTTCCAAATATTATATCCCCCTAATATTAATATTGTGGATGGATGTTTGCTTGTACCTTGATATCCATGAGAACACAAATTGTCTTTGCTTCCATAAATTTGCCAACGACTCCAGTCGCCGTTTCCCTTATACAACAATATATTTGGCTTGTCTCGATTGCCATAGTTGAGGTGGAACGGCTGCCCCTTCAAACCAAACAACGTCTCGTTCTTGCATTCCCAGGTCTGTAGAGGACTGAGTTCTTTGCAGGGCAGAAGAAGAATTTTGACCCAGTCTTTGATGTTTTGGGCGCCCAAGCAGAGTTTCTGAGAGACGCTGATAATTCTGAATGAGGAAACCCATCGAAAACGCTGAGCCTCAGAAGATACGTCACATGGTGCCGCCTGCACCACAGTCGCATTGATCACTTTTACACACTTGTTGTGATCCTCGTTGTAGATCAGAAAAGAGCCGCTGTCTGCAGAAGATTATATTACACATCGTAAGATGTTCTGGGAAAACATTCTTCAAACAGATTAAATCAGTGACGTACCTGTTTGACTGGATGGCTGTAAAGCAACATATAAACCAATCAAAATAAACAGAGAAACATCAAAGTTCTTCATTTCTGATCCGTCACTTGTGATCTGAACATGGATGAATCCAGTGTGTGTGTGTGTGTGTGAGTGTGTAGAGAGTGTGAGACTTATATACACTCTTGTGATAGTTTAAAGCTTGTATCCTGTCATGTGGGGCTGGTGGGGGGGTATATAGCCCACCGAAATTAAAAATGCTGTCCAGCCAACTTTCATCACAACTCACTGTTTGGCACAGAAGGACGATGCTATTGTCTTAGAGTGGAACAACAGCTCACAGTCATTAATCATATGTTAGCTGTAATATTCTGCTGAGATGAACTTCCTGTCTGTTTGGGGTCTATGAGACCTCGGTGCTGTATGGGTAAAAAACAATAACGGCCATTGTAAATTCTCCTCCCTTGACATTCTTTTATTGATTGTTGATCAGTAACATTTCTGATCCCCGCTTCCTAAAGATCTGCTACTCGCTATGACCCCACACAAAATTCATGCACCATTTTCTAGCTACACCGTTACTAAGTTTTCTAGCTACAGCGTTCCTGTAGCTCAGTTGGTAGAGCGTCGCGCTAGCAGCACACAAAGGTTGTGGGTTTGATTCCCAGAAGAGGATGCATACTGACAAAATGTATAACTTGAATGCACTGTAAGTCGCTTTGGATAAAAGCGTCTGTCAAATGCATAAATGTAAATTTTCTACACACAATTTGAGATAGTGTCAAGCTTTATACATAATTATTTATGGACAGGCTGATGTTATGTACCATATGTCTGTATGTATGTATTAATGTACGCATGCATTCTATGAATTTGTTTAAAGCTGTAATCCACAACGTTTGCCTCTCTACTGCCATCTCTGTTTAAAACAAAAAATTGCAGGTTACTTGCTTATAGCTGCAATCCTTCAATTTAGGTTAAAAACGAAAACAAATCAGTTGAGTACATGAGCAAGTACATGACAGATCAGTGTTCAAAATGCTCTCCTACCTTATCCCGATTCCTGATTTTCTTTACCAATTTTAAGATCAAATGAAGCCAAACTGACATTTCCCGGGAAATCAGAATGGATAGCTCAAATTATACATCATTATTATAAGCTTACAATCATGAATCGTGGGTAAGGAGAGCAATTTGAACACTAACCTGTTATGTACTCGTTTAATAATTGATTTTTGTTGATTTTTAAACACAAAAAGTTACGGATCACAGTTTTAAACTGTGAAAGAAATTGCTGATTTGGTGGGATCAGAGACACAATGGAGAAGATGAAGCTCAGCAAGAAGGAAATGAGAGGCACAAGCTTCAGAGGTCTGAAATACGGGCAGATGGAAATCCTGTTTCCTGCCCAATAGAAGAGMTCTTGTGTCTGAAATGGCATGAAAATCACATGCAGCAGGAAACCAAAGACAAGGTGGAAAAACACAACAAATGTGTCACTTTTCACAACCACCAACATTAAACGGTTTTGAAGAAATCACCAGAATGTTTCTTAGTTCTCAATATTAATTTACTTTGTCTGGTACAGAGAGAAACATTTTTCAATATGTCTGTGCTAGAACCAAACAAAACCAATAAGAAAATAAATCACTTACAAAAAGTATGTAAATAATTACTATGTTCGTTATATTCCATGATGCCAGGAAGAGTCACTCAATCAAACCTGTCAAATTGCAAAGATACAGCTCCCAATTCTCAGTGCTGCTTTATAGTTTTCCAGTGCTCTCAATCCTATCTGGTTGATTAAGGCCTCTGTTATTTCTGTCAGTGGTTTCATCAGAACATTCTCTCAGTGTTAAACATTCTCAGTTTGGTCATGAAGTTGAAGTAGATGTAGGCCAGGCAGACCAGCAGATTCTTCAGCACAAACAGCAGAGGAGTTACGAAACCAAACATAGCGATTAATGCCAATCTCAAGACGAGGAAGGGAAAATCCTGAAGGACCACACCCATAGGTGAGAGGAGGGGACTGTGAGGTGTTACGACCAATCGCATTGTAGACAAAAAGCAGAAGAGGTAAACCGGTAACGCCCAGCCTGAAAAATATACAGGAGTGTGGCCTGCTACTCGAACCATTTCCACTGTGTCCAACCAGAACAAGAAGCTGTCAGCAAAGACCTCAGCACGGGCATCACTAGCCAGCAGGAAGCTGAGAGGTCCAGAATATGGAGGGGCGTTTGTAAAGTTTTGGAAGGGTGTGCTGGATTGTGGACAAATTCCTGTAATCCCAAATGGGTGCCCTTGGTTACCTGGTTGCCTTGAAACTAAACCGTTGCCTGGCAACCCTGTAACTGTTGTGTTGCTATGGAGACCTGGAACTGTGGTTCTAGAAAGCTGCCCTTGAATTGCTCCAGAAAGCTGCCCTGGAACTGTTGCTCCAGAAAGCTGCCCTGGAACTGTTCCATTGCTGGACAACAATGGAACTGTGTTGACTGTGTGACCCTGGACCGTCCCATTGGCCGATAAGCCTGTGACAGTCGCATTGCCAGGCAATCCTCTCACAATCCCATTTGCTGCCAGCGCTGCATATTCTGCATTAACTGCGGGTGACGGGCCGGTCGCAGAAGTAACTCTTCCTACATGTGTCACCACAGCAGAGGGAATGTCTGCATCACGAGCCAGTTCATTAGCTGAACAGAGACAGAGAGAGAGAGAGAGAGAGACAGAGAGTGAAAAATGGAAGAAAACACATTACAACCATCTTATTTCTGTGTGTCATTCAGCACAAGACAAATCTGCTATGATTTTTTCAGCTATGACCTTTTTTCCCTTTTTGATCATTCTGATCAGTTGTGTGTTATTTCTCATTAACAATCTAACATTTGTCTTACCATGGTACATTTACTGTGTGTTTGTACTTGTGCTGGTGTTTCTGTACCTTGACCCGTAAGTCTGCAATGACGGATTCTCTCCACTATATCAATGCAGATCAGAGACAGAAGAACCAGTGACACCGGCAATTCAGCAAATGTGTCCAACCTCAGATCATTTCTAATCTGCACCTGTAAAAACATGGACGAGAGACAGAGAGAGAAAGTAAGTGAGAGAAAGAGAGAGAGAATTGTTTTAAATTTTTATGTGATTTTCCTCTACAACTTCTTCAAACACAGAAAATCATAAACAGACATCGTTTGTTCTTGGAATTCCACTCCGGATGGGATTTCTGCATTAGGAATGCTGAGCTATGACTTTTCCCTGCAGCTAATGTAATTATGAACAATGGGAGTATAAGGGAAGCATGTGATTTACATTGGGACATATTTCATATTCATAACTCCGTCACCCCAGATCACCAAAACAGGAAGAGTAAAAGCTTATCAGTACAAGACATCAAATTGTGCTTTTAACCTCAGGAGACTTCATGAAAATTGCAATCTGTAACTTTTCAAAACTGCCTCTCTTTACCTTACCTCGATTCGCAAAAGTATGTTTATAATAATGATTTATAATTTGAGATGTCGGGTCAGATTTCCTGGGAAATGTCCGTTTGGCTTCATTTGACTTCAACATACATTAAAAAAGAACATAAAGTAACCTGCAATTTTATGTTTCAAACAGAGATGGCGATAGAGAGGCGAGAACTTTGGATTGCAACTGTAGCAGCTTACAAAAGAAATGAAAACAGACACAAATGAAACCATTTTTGACAGGCTACAGTATGAATATAAAGTACAAATATTAATATAAAGGAAAGTTTAGATGATTTCTATTTGATATCAATTGAATCTCTTTGTTGCTATCAACTGAAATATTTAAATACATGTTATCTGTGATTTTTCTTTCCTGCTGTACACTGAGCTTATATTCTCCTTCTTATGGTATCAGAATGTTTTGTTCACTCTTACAGTTTTTTGAGTGAAAGTAAAAATAAATATTGTACACATGAATTCACCTCAGAACTGGCGATGAGGAAAGCAAAGCAGGGCAGCGTCGAGAGAAGCACATAAGCCAGAGCAACAGGTCTCCTGAAAGACAAAAATCATTTCTGCCATCAGATGAAAATGAGTTCATCAGATAAGGTTTAACAGTTTCTACTGCTAATCCCAGAGTGCTGTAGACTAGCAGTCCACAGGTTAGCAAACCAACACAACTCACTAGATAACAGCAATGGAAAGCCCTATCCGGTTACCACGTCCGCAAGTACGCAAGTATGCACTAAACTGCTTTGTTACAAAACAAAGCACAGAAAAACACAATCCCTCAACCTCTCTTTCTCTCACCACTTCTTCCGAGCAACCAGAGCTTTCTTCTTCATGAAGACCATGTACTTCATGGGCAGCCAAATCAGCATGGACACTGATGTCACATAGGCCACAGACGAAGCCACGATCAGCCAATAAGCTGTGGTGGAATTCCCACCAGAGGGCTGCGATTGGCTCTTCGCTCGGGCTACGATGAGGGCGAAACGTTGCATTATGATGAAAAGTGGAACGCAAAAGCCTGCGAACTGCAGAACCTCGCAGACAGCAAACTTAATCTTGCTCCGTGAGCCCATAATGCAGAAGAGAGAAGAAAATAACAATTCAACAGAATAAAGGAGAGATGGCTGATGGTCCACAGTCCCCGTGAAGGGGGGGGTTATTGTGACAGAGCGCTGGCATGTTCTATTGACAGCAGTGAAGCAGGAGAGCAGCCGTGATGCTCAATGCTTACTCTGCACTCACCATTGTGTTGACAGATCAGACCTGAACACTCATTAACACAGCCAGCAGACACGCATTTACACACAAACAACACCGCACACTTATTTATAAAATACACATCTGTCAGCCAATCAAATTTCAGCACTGCACAGCACTGTAGTATAAACAAAAGCATAGGTTGGACACATAAGCAAAACATTAAAAGCAGTTTGTTAGGTTTTAAATTATTAAAAAATAAATAGTGCGTCCAAAACAAAAATGAAATGTACGGTTGTATTTTGTGGTTGTCAAGCATTAATAGTTAATGTGATGAACCTGAATTTAAAGGCAGTGTGGGCCGATCTTTTTGTGATGCTGACTGAAACATTTTTGTCATGCTTGAAGGTCTCGTCACATCCTTATAGCAATCACAAAATAAAGTGGTCTAAATATATTTATCTTGTGTGGAAGGTGCAGGACCATAAAGTGTTGTCCAATCATTACATCCGGTCTGAATGCAGTGATAGGATGTTTTACTTGCCTGTCAAACTATGTATGTGCTCATGTATTTTGGAGGAGGCGTGGCTTTGGAGAGCGTCTTAAAGGGTGGATGGGATCTTATGTGCTAGCGTTTATGAAATTGTCTACCCCATCTTTAAGAATAACAGCACATTGTGCTTTTGTTGTGTCTCCATCTTGTGGTCACAGTTAGACAGCGATTACGGTTATAGATGATCCATAAAACCTAATCAAAACTGACCCTTTCTGTATTTGTTCAAGTAGTAAAATAATTTAACAGTGTGTTTTGTGTGCTGTGTAAGTCCACTGTATGTACGTATGCATGTGTAACAGGATCTGGATGGGGGGGCTGTCCTATATTTGGTGGGGTCTTCAGTTTACACTGATTTCTCTGGGTTGTGGGAGGGGAACTAATTTTAGAATCTGCTGTTAAACACTTTTTAGATGAAGCCTTAAGCCTTCAGCTTCTACAGCACTGAATTACATCTTGCAGTCCTGGGGAAGCCTTCCTTCAACATTATATAAAACTAAACAGACTCAATGTGTTGTCCAAATGTGTTCATAATTAATCTCTTAAAGCAAACAGAAAATACATAAATGTGTCTTGATAAGTCCAATAAGTCCATTTAGAAACTTTTCAACTAATTTTTTTTTTTCAAATCAATGGATTGCGCAGGCTATCAACTCCACTTTCAGTTTTAAAACTTCAGAAGCTTAATTGTATTTATTGACAACGTGAAAACAAATGTAAAATAATTTAGTGTCATTTATGTTGGGAGGTGACAACTTTAGGTAAATATTGTATTTTAATTGGATTAACCTTTTGAAATTTCGATATTATCATGCTGACTTTTTTTCATGGTATTAATGGAGTGTTTTATAATGAGACAATGCTAATACTTACTCCTGTTTGGCCTGTTGTTTTCCCATCAGAAATTCCGTCACTTCCTGGGAGATGACGTCACCACGGAACTAACTTTTTAAAGCGGTATTACAAGAGACTGACGGTCATTTTCAATCATTAATGGAAACAATGTTCTCAAAAACACGCTTCGTTAAAAACATATACACCCGAAAAAATTAAACACACAACACAGAATATTTCTTAATTCATAAACGTTTTAAAATTCACCCATGTTATGATTAGCTATTATTTACGTCTTTAAAAATTGTGAGTTTAATATATTAAGGCATATGGTGTCTAAAAAAGTCTAAGAAATAGTGTCTGAAAGTCTAAAATGACTCGTTCTTTTTATTAAATATTATAATATCAACATAAATGACAAGTTTCACTAAACAAATTGTATAGGGCGACTAAAACAATTTTGACTACAATTGATTAGTGACCTATATAAACAGTGCAGAATTGTTTCTTGTATTTTGTGTTTCTTATATATTATATTTCGTAACTTAATAAATATTTTAAATCTATAAACTAAGTTCATTTCCAGGTTTATATTAAAAATAAAACGTGGTCCCGAACTGTCAGTCTTGCTCGTATATGATGAGACGTTAAACGATTTGCTAAACAGAAATGAGTCTTTCACATGTGTGGTTAGAAATGTATGTATAACTGTATTTTAAAAGGCATTAAATTGCCCCGTTGACATTCATTCGTGGCCCCTTCACAGGGGTCCCGAGGACCAGCCCCCTCCGACAGCTCCGCTCGCGCACCGTTTCCGTGACTTTCGCAGTGTGTCCCGGTACGATGGCGTCTGGCGAGGAGGACGGAACCGTCGAGGAGAAAGAAACCAACAACAAGAAGCGAACGAAAGGCGCCATCGCCACGGCATGGCTCACGTTTTACAACATCGCCATGACGGCCGGGTACCTGCGCATGAGTTTAACGCGTTTATAGCGCTTTAATGAATGTGCACTCGCGTGTTTCTGTTTATAGTTTCTGTACATTGTAAATCACTCAAGTAGTTTTCTCTGCTTTAGATTACTTCTTAAAACTACGTAAAACAAAGGACCGTCGCGTTAAAACGCTGTCGGTGCGCGCCGTTACTGGTTATTTTCGTGTATTTGCGTTAAGTTGTAACAATATAACGGGATTTTCCTCGCAGCTGCCGGAGCGTGTTCACTCTTTCCTAATACGGTTGACTGTGCGGCAGACGCGCGTCAGTGATATGTTTAGACGCGCGCTGACGCTGGAACTCTTACGGCGTGGCGACACGCACGCCTGGCAAAATTACAATAAGGAGAAAAATTAAATGAATGATTATGAGTGTTATACGTGCTTGGTATATTAACGGGTCATTTGTTTATGAGTTACGCGCTCAGCGTGAAGTTTGACGCGTGGAAGGACAAATGAAGAGCGTCGGTGTGGAAACCACTGAAGACATTTGTACATTTTACAATGACTCTGACTCTTAGATTGGCGTGATGCAGGTGTCATATTTTGGTATAAGAATCACACAGTGTGCGGTATGAGGCCACTACATAAATCAAAATGCTTCTATTAATTATTTCGTATTTGAGTTTCTTTGTCATATTTGAGCGAAAAGTTTAATCTGGTTGAATGTTAACATGCGATTTTGTTAGTATTTGTACGTCCGTCTTTTGCTTTACTGACTCTGGAAGCTGCATGAACAAAACCTGATGATTCACGAGGGTTCAGCAGGATCTTAGGATGTTCTGAGGAAGTTCTGAGGAACATCTTCTGAGCTTCTGTGGAACAAGAATATCTGACCTTTTGTATATTTTTGTGTACGGTCAATGTCACAGATTTGCCTGTTTACAATTTGTGACTTAGAAATAAGGCAAAACTATTCTTTTTATAAGTCATAACATTTTTTTGGTTAGTTTGTTTATCATGTACAAAACTCTAAAAATTACAGTTAAATTGCCAAATTTTCAGCATGGTCTCAGACTCACAAACATACCTGGATGTATTTGTATCCAAAGTAATAGTGCGGTTAATATACAGTATTACCATTAATTTACAACTAGACCATAAATCCTGTTGCAGGTTCTCTCATAACCTGTCAAATCTCATTTACACTGTTTGAAAACAAATTCTTTTAGCTCTGACTGTTTGGACACTTATGGCACATTTGCAGTACAGCATCAGTTTTGATGTCGATGTCATTCTGTTGAGGGCATTATAAGAAAATATCAAAGCAAACAAACGATACTAGATCGCTACTTTTCTCATAACTAACTTCGCTGTTCTTCAGCTTACGTGCCTTTAACACATAATAATTTAGTTCAGAGATTAATGAAGTAAACAGAATGAATTGCTGATGTTGGACTGAATAGAGTTGAACTGATTGAAGTGAGTTTGTGTGACTTCTGTCTGCAGGTGGCTGGTGCTGGCTGTTGCTATGATACGGTTTTATCTCCACAAGCGCACGCACAAGGGATTGTACAGAGCTATAGCAAGAACACTGAAGTTTTTCCAGACCTTTGCGTTACTGGAGGTGAGACCAGCTATCCTAAACCATTGTGACGACTAAACCTTTACTTTGTTTCAGCCGGTTTACTTCTGTAAACCTGTGAGCTGCTAGTTAACAAGTCTTAAGTAATCGACTGTAAAAAGCTTAAATGCTTACGGGTTGTTTTTAGAGAATGTTGCCAATTTTGCTGAAAATGTCATGAGATGTACATATAGATGTGTATTTTCACGAGGTTTCTGACAAACGAGTAATCGTTCCATCATTTCAACACCATGCAGCATTGAGCATTTGAAAGTTTTAACATTTAATAGTCTAATTTAAAGTCTATTTTATAATTCAAATTAAATTTGAATGTCTGGACTAAGCAAAACGACATGCGACATCACGATGGAATTCCTTAAGATGAATTGACTAAACGGTTGCATCACTGTAACACGCAGATTATTGCGTCTTATTCTGTAGCCACCAACGGTCAAGCTTGACCAGGTGTATCTGTGCTGATTCAGTGAGTGAAAGTTCCTTCCTGAACTTTCTGATCAGACTGAGACTGTTATCAGCTCTTGTTATTTCAAAACTGCTTATTATACACTCTCTCTCGCTCTCTCTCTCTCTCTGTGAATGAGTGTATTCAGTAAACAGGTGAACAGCTACACTACAGAAATGTCTCACCTCTTTCATTTTGTCTTTATTTTAGATTGGACACTGTGCAATTGGTATGTAGTCCGTTTTTTCAAGTGCTGTAGGAATGTTTCTCAGTTCAGCGTGTGCAGCGTTTTCTAAGGCGTCATTTTAACTGTGTTGAAGGTATCGTGCGGACATCTGTGATTGTTACTGGGGTCCAAGTGTCCTCTCGGATATTCATGGTTTGGTTCATCACAAACAGCATCAGACAGGTCAGTGTGGATGACACGAGGGAACGCTTTCTCCAATGCTGTACAGCCCTCAAATGTGTAGCCAATGGGAATTGACCGTCTGTCGCTTCTCCTGTTCTGCCTCTCTCTCCTGTCATGTGAATCGTGTGTTCAGATTCAGAATGAGGAGAGCGTGGTTTTGTTTGTAGTAGTGTGGACGGTGACAGAGATTACCCGTTACTCTTTCTACACTTTCAAACTGCTCAATCATCTACCGTATTTCATCAAGTGGGCCAGGTGACTTCATTTCCCAGCAGCCTCTGCATGCTTCGCTGTCTGTGAGCATGCCCAGTACTCACAACTTATGGACATGGTGTAGTAGTAGTTAGAATCAGTAGAACTGGATGTTGTTTCAGTTCTGGAGGGCTCCCCGAACTCTAGAATCATAGTAAACGTTTAACGTTGTAATTTTGTTTACAGCGTGTGAGATTTTTTTTCTAAATTGGAGTTTTGATAATGCAGTTAATGTGAAGTTTGTAGCTAAAAATGGTCGATTTTAAAATGCCGTCTTTGGTTTTCTGCAGCTTAAAATAGCATTATTATGAATCCTTTATCAGTAGGTTTGTCCAGGGCTGTTTAAAATGTTTTTGGAACGCTGTCTGCACTTCAGATTAATTGGCGAATTCATGTTGTTTTGCATGTTCTGAGATCTAGTGTCTACTTACATTGTTTTGTATCTGGATTACTAATGTTCTCAAAATGTTTTTCGTGTGTTCTGAGTAGTTAGATGGATGTTTGACTTTCAATGTAACTGCTTTGCGGTCTAGTCGTCCTGTGAACTTAGTCAGTGGCACATACATAATACAGCTTACGTTATGTAATTTAAAGCACACACACACACACATTACTGGTGTTTTTGATCACCTAACCCCACTGAACACTCAGCCTCACACAAACATTGACTTTGATGATTACATTACATTTACACAATCAAGAAAATGTAAAACCAGTTTTTTTTATCTTATTAAAATAATACACTAATAATACACGTTTATCAGATTATAATACATTTTGTGATGTTTGAGATGGTTTTTTGTGACCTAACCCAACTCACGGTTCTGTGACTGACGTTTACGGTCACTGGAGAGCATCAGAATGGCTGAGAATTGTGTCGGCTCCTTTAGATTTCAAAATGCGTGACGTAAAAAAATCTCACGTTCTTTCTCCTGTGACTGTCCGTTCTTCAGATACAACATGTTCATTATCATGTATCCCTTGGGAGTGATCGGTGAGCTGATGACCATATATGCTGCGTTGCCGTTTGTGCGGCGATCTGGCATGTACTCGCTCAGACTTCCCAACAAATACAACGTCTCCTTTGACTATTACTACTTCCTGATCATCGTCATGCTCTCCTACATCCCACGTAAGACATCTGACATCACAGGCAAACAT
>JAZGTI010018317.1:0-11710 GCA_036877585.1 Botia kubotai
ATTCAAAAATAAACTTACCCTCAGAAATATTCAGTGAAATGAAAACTAGCCCCCGCCTCCCCTACACCTCATTCCCCTTTTATTTATGTCCTTTATGGTCCGTGGAAGACTCTCCTATTTCTTTTTTCTCCACCCTTGCATTTGCTGTCTATGCATCATGTCACATCTGATATCCTGTGCCAGACGCTGGAGGCTGGCATCACTGCCGCAGGAACTTCACTAACACATTTATCTAACCGCTGCGGAGCCGAGGGGCAACAGATGCAACAGACGCATGGCATAAGTCTGTGGTGGCTTTTGAGGTTTTGATTGCGTAAAGCAAATTGAACAATCTGTGATGTTGCCACAGGACTATTTCATTTTTCCCAATTCTTTTGGCAGTAACAGATCACGCATTTACTGCAATGGAAAATCATAATTTTCTTTTTTGAATGACAAAAACAGTGATCATGCATGCTGATTTTCTAAACCGAAAGCAAATGTAATCAGTAGTATCTGAGTAATGTCTTGTGAAGCACAACGCACGAGCATACACAACCCTGTCTGACTGTGTTGCACAGCAGGAGAGAAACATTCTGTTGAAGGATACAGCTATAATGTTTCACAGACTCCTACAAACAAACTACTCTTTGATTGATGCTCTCTACGTATTAACTACTAACTCCATCAAATCATGGGGTGGTTAGAAACAGATGTTTGAGAAAAACATGCATTTTTCTGCCTCAACAGCATGAGGTTCGGCCTCGTGTAAGGGGTGGTAAATACAAGGGACATAATGCTTTATTTTCTTGTCACTGTACACAGCTTGGTTTCCCTGCACCATGATTTTTTTCACCCTCTCTTGCTCCCTCATTCTTCAAGATCTAAGGTTATTCCCCTCCCTTTAGCTGAGACCTCTCCTGAAATTCATTCTAGGTGGCCCCAGTGCAACAGCTCCTGTGTGAATCTTTCTCACCCCTTTCCACAGTCACCCGACTCACACCCACCACACCATCCTGTGCAATATCATTACATAACACATTCTATAGCATAACCATAAGCAGAATTAGCAGGAGAGGGTGAAAAAACACACTTGTTACATATTGGTTATTTATTTTTTATTGATTATTTATTTGTTTATCGCTTTGAGTTTAAGTCTGTCTCTTTGTTGCCATCTTTGCTTCATGTTTACATGTTTTAGTTGAAAAGTGTCTTCCACTGCAGTCACTATGGATTTTTCCCATTCATTTTTCCACAAGTGAGTCTTATACACTTATGTTTCTGTTGGTGTGCTTATTTAGTCTCCATTTCTGAGAAAAATAAACTATTTTATTCGTTCAGAGCTATAAGGCATAATGTGTTTTCGGAATTGTGGAAAAAAGTCAGGCTTTCATTATGATAAGAATCAGAGTACTGATCATTCAGAAGACTGCAAATAGATGACAGTAATGGTCATTACTCAGTAAAGAGAGATAAATGAGTCATATTGCATTTGTGTATAATGGCTTCCTGTGGCCCCTAGATCACCTGAGTGTTGATGTGAAACATAAACATAGGTGGGCGAAGAGACACTATTACAAATGTCTAAACCTAAATCAGGATTAACTTCTAGAAAGATCTTAGGACTCTTATGCCTGGCTACCTCTGAGGATATATGTAGGTATGCATGCAGAGTTGTGTGTGTGTGTGCGCAAGCTATATTTTTTTTAAAACAATGTCCTCGCAAATATCAACATTTGAAGACAGTTAAAATTATGTTTTATATTTTATCTAATAACACCAACATGTTTCTAGGAGAGTTAAGTTTACAGTTTGAGTTAAATATGGTGATCCAAAAAATATGCTGCTTGGCTCCAGGTCATCAAAAAAAGACTGAGTAAGAAATACAAAATAAGGTTGTATGTTAAATTATGACCTGCTCTTCTTACATTTCCCATGCAAAGTCAAACAACACACATTCCTATGCGCATTAAAATTAGCCTCATGTCAGATGCAGCGTGCTGACATTGTATCTGTCACACAAGTAGACACACACACTAAGTTTAGCCACCTGTGACTGATCATATAAATGTCTGATTGAGTTAGTGTAATAAGTAAAAACAGGTTGATACCTCCCTCTGTTTCAGCTGACACACACCTAATACTCACAGACAGAGAGGTCAAATCTGTGATCCCACACAATTACAACAATTACAGCAATTACCCAAATAGAACGACATTATAAATTAATTGAAAATGAGGCCTCTTATTACAATTTAATTGTCTGTTGAGTCAATAAATTAGGATGGTGTCATGTCAGCTGGGTTTGTTGATTGGTAAGAACAGGAAGGGTCGTGCGCAGTGTTTAGTCAATGTTTGCCTCCTGAACAATTATAAATCTATTTGCATCTCACTTTCTGTACAAATCAAAGATCTCCTTTGAGGTAATTAAAAGAATGAATGTATTAACATCTGAAAGACAGAATGACAGTAAAATCCTCAGGGCTATGAAAGGATTATTTGCTTGCATTTTTTAAATGCAGGCATTTAATTCTAGAGGTTAAAGGATAAATGGTTTAAAGTGTAACTAAGCACAAGTAGTAAACCTAGTTTATCACAATGCAAGAGTATACATATAATCTGTCACGGTGGAGGCTCCAGCCTCTTCCCCACCGTGCCACCAGAGGGAACCCTCGCCGGAGAATTAGCGGAGTCTGGACCGAACTACAATTCCCATCAGGCACCTACCTTGGAACGGACTACTTCCTGTTTGTTCACCTGGCCGCCATTAACGCTCCACAATTTTGGCCATTAACGCTCCACTGTTTAAACCGGACACAATCTATTGATCATTGCGAAGTCTTGTTTGCCTTGTGCTACAATTCTGAGCGTTTTCCCATTGTTTACTCTTATTGTTTTTTTTCGTGTATGACCTGGATTGTTTATTGATTGTTGATTCTTTTACGATAATAGAGTTCACTTCTCCCCCACTTACCTAGGTGATAAAAAGACCACTAATGGGAAATCATCTGCAAAATTGGCTCATTCGGATTTCCATATAAATTCTCAAACATTAATATTAAATGCTAAAAGTAATGATAAGAGTAAAATATATAAAATGTGTACAATGTGTATAAAATGTCATTTTATATGAGTATACATTTCGTAACTCTTTTAAGAAATGATAACTACAGATCTTATTTGTGAATTAAAAGTAGCTATTTTAAGAACTATATTATATATATATTATATATATTCTCAATAGAGACACTTTCTCAGCTTCGGGACTCCAAACTATACAGCTGACAAACTTTCAAAATTCACAGACTTAATTCTACTTTTGTGACAAACGTATTATGCTTCTGACTGCATAAACAGTGCGCTTACTTCTCAGCTCTTATTTATAGACGTTCTGAGAGCAGAACAGAGATGAAACAAAGCAGATATACTGTAAAGTTTCACCTGTCAGCACTGTGCAGAAGGACCTTCTCTTTATCTGTCTTTATCTGTCCCTCTCAACAGATGGAGCATAAGTATGGCTGTTTCCACAGTTATCTAGCATGTGAGAGAGGACACTGTGCCAAACCCCTGCTGGCAAAAATTTCCCTGGCCAAATTCTCTATTTCCCGTTGACTTTTTTGGCTCTCTTGCAGTCTATTGATCGCTTACAATCATTTGTTCACACTCTCCTCCCTGTCACTCAAAATACCAGCGCAGGTTGACTGTTATGTCATAATTATTACCTTACACACTTGAAATGTGTCATGGCACAGAGAACAAAAGTGATGAAAAGGAGAAACATATGGTGAGATCGAACAAACATCTCAAGCCATCACACACACATTTTCAGCCTTTGCCAAACCTAATGCAAATGTCACATTTTTTATTTACTGAGGCTGAGACCTCTTAATATTTCTCTCTGTTTAAGCTAATACATGATGTCTCAGTGGCATGGAATAATAATGAGTAAATTAAACAACCCAAATCTGTGTTGGATTTTTACTCGTAAGATACCTTTTAATGAAAAAGATGAACAGAACTGGGTTCATTTCGAAAGCTTAAGGGTTCAAATAAATTACATTTTCTCGTAATAACAACTGATTTTCTTTCCTCGTGTGGGTGGCCTCCTAGAATACAGTAGCGTGCATCTATCCAGCAGTACTTTTTTAGATATTCATTTATATTCCTCTCTAATTAAAAAAACATGTAACCAACAAAACGTGACGGCATTCGAACATTAGCATCGAAAAGACGTTCTTCATTTTCATTCCTTGCATGGCGATCCACTGTTTTGTAGGATTTAATTGGCATATACTCCTGCTTCTTAATAATTGCATTCAGTTAAAAAACGATAGTCTTTCTCTTTTCTGCTGTCAAAAGAGTTGGAGGGCAGAGCGCAGTGCTGCTTATACTCGTTCAGTGATTTGGTGTCAGTGCAGGTTTCGTGCGCTCACTGAGTTAGACAGAGACGCAGGACCATACAAACCAAAATTTATTCCCTTAGACAAGCGCAGACCAACAACGCTTTTAATTATTGGAATGAGTGTTAATTTTGTTTTATTAGTCATCTTTCGTGTTGAAAGAAATAGTGCCGTTTCGTGGCACTGATTTTGCGCAACTGTTTCCCTCATCTTGCGCCAGATTTGTTGCGGAATAAAAGATGCTTCTCGACGTGTTCTGTTTCTATGACATGTTTTGGATTGCGCCTTGCGTTTTGGGTGGAAAACAGCACTGAACGCAACACGACGTTTTTGGACAACTTTGGTGCCAGTGGACACGGGCAGTCGCTAAAGTCTTTAACTGCCTCGGGATTGTTGCTGTCGGACTGATGGCTCTGAGCAGGATGGACATCATCGGGCTCTACTTGTTCCAGCTGGCAATTTTTGGTGAGTTTTCTTATGATTCATTCTGCTGATTTTGGGGGGAACGCAGGGTGATCTCAGTCGTAGCTGTTGCGGATGTGAATAGAATATAGAAAATCTCTTGTTTTTCTGCAGACGCGCGAGTCGTCTCCACTATGCTCTCTGCATTTGAACTTAAACTTGTTTTTTTACATTATGGCAATTCTGTCATAAACTGTACCATCCGAAAGTTTGGGTATATAATGAGTTTGGACATCAAGATTTTTCCTTGTTTGGTTTACGGTAGGTTCTTGGTGCGACCATAGCCTAAGTGTCATTATCATTTTGGCAGAGCAAATGAGACGTATCGGACGACCTGCTAACGTGATTTGGTTTTTGTGTTAAAGTTGCCTCACGGCACATTACCGCCGTCATTAAAAGCAGCACCTGACAGCCAGTCGTCAAGCTGTGCGCGTCATTGTAACACATTAGTGTGGCATCTCGTGCTGTCCGCAGGTAGAGCGCAGAGGATGCACCCCACTGCAGCTATGCAAATATCTTTAAAGAAACCACGAAGAGGCAACAGCTCGACAATGTGGAAACATGAGCTATCCTGTCAAAAGCCTTTTCAAAGAATACTGTCAAGCTCGACCTTGATTTCAACGTAAATTTTGTCTAATAGTCTCGAGGTATCTACCAAAAGTACTAGTGCATTTGGCAGCAGTTTAATTATGTAATAATTATTATTAATAATAATGATGATGTAACAGTTAAATCAAAAAACCATAGCGCTACCTGTATGTAATACTTGTTTTAAGCTATTGACCATCAGATTTTATATTTATTAATTTGTTTCACCATCAGATTGTATTTTTATTTATTTTACCCTAACATGCCAATAACTACTCCCTTTAAATGTTAATTATATGTACTTAAATTTTCCCATGGTGTCTTTACGTGCAAAACAACTTAAACATGCAAGATGGAGATATGCAAGGAAAAGAAAGGGATGGGTGCCGTCATTCCATAATGAAGGCATGAGGCAACAACAGGTTCATAATGGGTATAAACCTGGAAAGCAAAAGCCAAAAGCCCCCAGCAGTGCAGGATTAAAGACAAGAGCAGATCTTGCAGATACCTGAAATTAAGGTATTTTCCTCATGTAACAGCTTTCCTGCAGCATTTCATTTCCTGCATCACAGACTACAGTGATGTGTGATAACATGCTAATAACATGTTTAATCAACAGTTATGAGACTGTACCATTAGTATAACATTTGTACATATTCTCTCTCTCTCTCTCTCTCTCTCTCCCTCTCTCTCTCTTTTCTAAACTCTCATCTCTGCCTTACCATCTCTCGTCCAATTTCAAAGCAGTTTATTGGCACGATCGTGTTATATAGTATGCAATATTGCCAATGCAACAATACTGTACAAACAATAAAAGCAGTGACAGGAAAATTGAAAAAGAAAATTAGGTGGTTATAATGATAATAAAAGTGTTAACAATGTGCAATCAAATACAATACAATGCAACAGAACAGAGTCAAATATAAATGATTAAGACATTAATGACATTACACTGTTACAGATACACAAAGAGAACTTGAGTATGGTAAAGCTGCTCAAATATTTGCTGTCCATAAATGAGTTTTGCTGCAACAGGTTCATGAGTGACCTCATCCAGAAACACCTTCATTTGATATTTCTCTGACAATATTTGGAAAATGTGAAGTTTTTCAAGGTTATTTCTCTGTTATATCACTAAACGTATTACAGTAAAGGGAGAGTCTCTCAACCTCACCAGAGTCACAGTGAGCACAGAATCTTCCTTTCTCTGTCTTTCCTATTTGTCTGTGTTCTCCCTTTATCTAGACTGTTGTCACTGATCCTGTGTTAGGTAAGGATTTATCTCTGCCTCGTATCTCTCTGCGCTCCCTCCCTCCATCTCTCTCTCTCTCTCTCTCTCTCTCTCTCTCTCTCTCTATCACACACACAAACACACACAGACTCCTGTCATATAAGGGCTTTTGATTGAATCCATTTCTTTTATAGTGATCTAATGGTAGTTCTTTTACTATTTTCATTTTCAACTTAATCCTCACACAAGTCTTTTGCCAGTTTTACATTTTTATTTAGTGTTTACCATGAAGTCCTTTGAATTTTAAAGACAGTTGGGGTTTCCAATGTGTTACAGTTAGGTTGCAAGAACGGGATAACCAAGACTCAGGAGCGGAATGCGGAATAAATAACCAAAGATATTTAATAACCTGGAAAACACATACAAACACTAACTGTTTAAATCAAGTAATAACAGGCGCACAGTAGTGTAGTTTATCGAAATAGTCCACAGGAATACATAGAACAAAAAACCAAGAGCGTTCACGAGAATTCACATAAACATCCAAACAATAACCGACAGAGTGAACAGGACAAAGGAAAACCTAAATAGCCAGACTAATCAGGGTGACACAGGTGATGATGATTTACATACAGGAAGTGAACCAAAAAACAGGGAAAAACTGAACTGAACAGAAACTTCAAAATAAGAGTCTGGGCATCGTAACACAATGCATCATGCTTTAATTCCCAGGGAATTTAACATATGTCTTTCAATGTACAACATGTGTACCTATACTGCACTGTACATCACTTTGAATGATTTGGAGCATCTCTTAAATACATTAATGCAAACGTAACCTGAAACACACACACAGACATTTTCCACAGAGGTTCAAAAATAGAGGACAAAATACATTTAGGCAACAGCTAGACAGCCAGAGACACATACGATACAGTCGCTGACAGACGGTGACACTTTTGGGCATTTATTTCTCTGATTTTCCCACATAATGTGCATACACACACACACACTCACACATACAGCATGCAGTTCTGTTAAACAATGTTTTAATCTCGTGTCTCAGTGAGGCATACTCCTCTGTCCTGCATACCAGGCTGATTCTGTTCTCCTCTGTTACACTCACACCTGACATACTTACAGCGTTTTTTATTCTTAGCCTTTTTGAAAGTCAACGTGTTCACTTTTGCCACTTTTAGAAATACAGCAAGACTCCCCTCAGCAAACATTTTGGGTCAGTGTATGAATCGTTCTCTCCTGCTAAGGAGATACAAGCTCTTTGTGATGATTACTTTGTGTCCTTCTGTCACACTCCGCTTTGACAGGCATCATGGAGGCAGTCCGAAACTTTAATAGGCTTTTCAACTGTTGCGTTGCATTGTAATCCTTTCATATATCCAGTTATGAAACACAATTTTCTGTTAAGCCATTCTCATAGCAACATCTTTTTATATTAGCATAACCATGGCAATATTAACTTTTTACCTGTTCGCAAAAGAAAAGAAAAATGAAAATGTGATTAAATTGTAAACAAATTAAGGACAACGATTATAAGTTCATGTTACATTTTACATTTCTCCATATTTTTAATGACAATAAATGTTTTAATTTCAGACGTAGTACGTTTTAGAACAAATCCACATGACCCTTTGTCAAGATGTTAATGCATGTGATTATTATGTAATTGCTAACAGTTGATAATAGTGTAAGACTCAAGTGTGCGAGGCTAATGAATTCCACCTTTTCAAGACTAATGCTCATTTAGCCCTTTAAGCTCTTAGGGGATTGAATAAATTTGTTAGCCACACATTGAGTAACCTTGAATTGTGGCAGATTACATTATGCGGTTCTGTGCATTGCAGCACACTGGGATATAAATGTATTCTGGCACAACTGCTGTTTCTCACTAGCTTTAATGCTAATGCTCCCCCTCCTCCTTCCGTATTGGCCTGTCCAGGTTAACTACCTTCACACTGCTAATTATCCTCTGCATACATCTCTTAGTCTGTTTCATTTTACATGATTTTTGGGAAGACTTTTTAATTAGCTATCCCAGAGCTGTGCAAATTGACCAGGATTGACTTGATTGAGTATGATAAGTGCAGGAGAGATGTGCATTATATTGCTGCTGTATGATGTGACCAAAATCTTGAGTAATTGAGTAATTCTATATTACGTCGGCATAAGATTTTAAAAACAGTGAAACTAATTAAGTCATATTTAAAGCATGTTTCAAAACACATTTGACTGCAAATTTGTTACTGCAAATAGTTATGATGTTGCAACCATATGCTTCACACTGTACTTAACAACACCCCATAATAACCGTATAACTTCATCTGGACTTGTCTGGAACACATCACGCTCTGTTATCACATTCCTCAATGTTTCTCTCACCTTTTAAAAATGCAAATCAGTCCAGCCCGCTAATATCTGCATGGGTGAATATACCTTACTGTAAATGTTATAGTGTAACATAATTAGTTGATATCATGCTACTGCTGCACACTGCACAGGGTGTCATATTCAGCACACTTAACATGTGTATAGGTCTGCATGTGTAGCGTATGGTCAGATCAGTCCAGCAAGAGTCAGTCAAGCACTGATTCGGCACGTTCCACCGTGAGTCGCAGCATCAATTCTGCTCATATCATCTGTGAGATAAGAACCGTAGAGAGCAGAGAAGAAAAGAGAAGACATGAGGCCCTTTTAGGATTTAGATAAAGAAACGCTCCACACATGTGCGCACATACACAAACAGGGTGGGGGAGAGATGATTGAAGCGCAGGAGAAGGTGACGGCACTGCTCATTATGTTAACGGTCCGTCATTCTGCTAGCTTTTGTTAAAGCACGATTAAACTGCCAGGACAATTACCAGCACCTCAATAAAGGAATGTGGCATTTTTACGACTTCTGTGCAGTGTACATACAGGAGAAATGGGAAAGGCTGGAGATGGTGTGATTTTGTCTCGACGGGGTGCTGAGGAACACTGCCACATCGCTCACAAGCAAAGAGTTAGTGCTATGGAGGCTGGGTGCAAATTGGGGGGAAATTAGGGCTGAGCGTGGTCACATGAATACAAATAAACTGGGTTTATTCGCTCATCTGAGTCTGTGCGTGTGTTATAACCGTAAAAATATGGATCAACAATGCAGCGTCTCATGCTGTTTACAGGGAAAGAAAAATGTGAACTGAAAAGAGTGAACTGAAATAGTGAGACATCTTCTGTCCTGTTTACTTAAGTCTTTTAGCCCTTTCTGCCTCCTGAGGAACAAAAGTAGATCATTTTTTAGTTTGATTTGATAAAAAATTGATCCAAAAATGGGTACAATTTAAGAAAAAACATGTTTGTGTACTAGGATGAACATACCAATTACTTGAAAATAGTTGACTTGCGCATTTTTTTGAAAAATGGTTTTAAAATATAGAATCGTTTTGAAAATTGTGTAAGCTTAAGTATATTGTAGAACAATTTGCACCAATGGTGTCTATGATGAACTTAGTTCACAGTGCTTTTGAGAAACACAGCCATTTTTGCAAACACAGCAGCAATTAGAAGTATTCAGTAGTTTCAGTGACATAATTATTGTGTATGGGTAGCATTCTATATTTTACTATATGCATGTACTTACACATACCCATTCAGCCACCTATGGCTGAATACACAATAGGTGCACCACTACAGTTGTAATTTGACTAACATGACTACTATGACACTTGTACATGTAATATATGGTACAGTAATCTGCCCACTGCTACCATGCTCATTACAATCACAGCTAAGTCAGAGGGCTACACGTGGCATCAGTTATAATTAGGTCAGGTCACACTGAATATGCTTTACACAGTTTCCTCTTTTCATGTTCATTTGTGAACTGATGAAAAGGACTAGGAGGTCAAACCAGGGTAACAAGTGTCAGAATCTGTGGGCAGCTCAGCAGAACACACTGCTGATTGGTTCCTAATGAGCGGCTTACCATTATGTACTGAGCTGATTGGCCTATAATTAGCAGACTGACAAAATGCACCATGCTGATTGGCCCATAATGAGGATGAAATATGCTGGAGGCTGATAAACTGGTCATTAACAGTGCAGGTGTGAGCAAACCCTGTGTTGTTGGTTTGGAAATTAAATAGAGCATAATATGTTGGTGAGCTTGCATGTTTTGTTTGACAGGCAAGCAAGCAAGCTATCAATAACTTATTCAGTATGATTACGCAATACACTTGTTAAAAAACAGTTCACAAAAGACTTTTAAAGCTTTAAACACACCAGCTTCAGAACGCAATTCACAAACAAAGAACTCTAAAGAAAAACTCCATCACTTTTTGCCTTTATCTTTTGCTGTTTACAACATATAGGGCAACATTTGACAAAGTACATACTGAAGCACAAAATAAAGCAGAGAGAGAGATAAGAGAGGGAGAACAAACTTTCAAAATGGGTTCATATAATAGTTTTGTATCATTTATCATTAGTTACTTTTTGCTATTGTTCCTTTAAGACTGTGGGCTTCCCAATTTTGCCAGTTTTGTCAAGTGAGAGATTTTCCAGGGTCAACATCATTGTTGTTCCAATTCACCATTCAGATTTGAGGGGTTTTCTACAGAAATGTTATTCCAGTGTTAACAAATTGACCAGGAACATCTCTCAGTTGGAAAAGGTTAAGCATGCCATGTGAGCTGCCTATTTTCCATATGAAATGAGCTAAAGTTAGGAACTTCTATGACAGCCTCTTTGCTAAGCATGCATTACAATATGACATGGATTACATGGCATTTTTTGATGCACCATACTAGAACATACATGAATGTGAACAAGATTTTAAGGCTTTGTTGAAGAAGATTAATCTGTTAATAACTACTTCAAGAATTCTGTCAGTTTCTCCCAAAAGTGTGCACATCTGTGGATTTATGAGAACAAACACTGTGTTTGTGAACATCTGGACCAGGGTCCAATATGGTGAGATTGGGGAAGGAGTATTTTATCTATAGTTTGTAGACTAAACTGTTCTGAAAGTGTGCAATTTTTTTTCTTATGGAGACAC
>JAZGTI010018318.1:0-11710 GCA_036877585.1 Botia kubotai
TGATATACTACATCTTTAATGATTGATATACTACATCTTTAATGGTTGATATACTACATCTTTAACTATTGATATATTACATCTTTCTTTAATGATATGCTACATTTTTAATGAATGTTCTGCAGGATCAAAACCCTCATCAAAAAAAACCACTCAGATGTAAACAAATAATATTATATACAGAGACAAAATGTGACTGTGACAAAAAAAAGCTCACATTTATTAAGACAAAATAAAACACATTTAATGTGCCACAAATAAAAACACAAATATATTTTGCAATATTTATGAAGTTTCAGGCAAATTTTTCTTTATTGCTTTCCTGTAGTTCAGGAATAACTAAAAACTTCGCTTTGGATAAAAGCGCCTGCCAAATGCATAAATGTAAATGCATGAAAAAGCAACTTGCATACGGGTGATAATTGTAATATCCTTTATAAAAATGCTTTACGAGTATCTTGAGATAAAGAGTCAAAAGAAGCACCGCATGTTCTGCCAGAGATCAGATTACAGGTCAGTGCAGACTTCTGCTGTGGAGTCTGATGGCCAAACGGATGCAGGTCTGATCTCACTGGATAAGCAGAGACACACACAGGTCTGCACCTCCAGAGGGTTTCATCTTCATCCTGGAGGATCAAGACCAGAGCAGGAAATAAAATCTTCACATGTATGTTGTTATTGATGTTAAAGAATTTTTTATTATGCTACCAGTAAAGGCTAAAACCCATTCATGTTAATATTAATGTGTGGATGCAATGTGGATTTAATTACAAATAGATGTTCAGACGCACACTGTATAATGTTTCTATTTTACACACATTTTATCAAAGCCTATTATAGTTTTGATTAAATTCTTTTCTCTTGCATATATTATTGATACTATAATTGATGTATGAATATTTATACTGGGTCTTTAGTTTATTGTTGGTTCTGTCTGACGTTGCACTGGGGGACGAGACATTAAGAAAAACATTTTTTTAATTAATACATTACATGAATCTGTCTGCTGGTCAGTAAATGTGAGAGTGACTGTCAGAACTTCTCTAGCCAGCTCATACTTCACTGTAACTCGTGTCAAAGGTTTAGAAGCACCAGGAGGAATGTTCAGACCACACAAGAGCCCTCAGTTCACAGAACACCACAGATAGGAAGTGACATCATTCAAAATCAAAGTCACAATGCAAACAAAACTGTCTGGCTTTTAGTTCAGTCTAACAGCACTGACCTTTATTTCAAAACAATTGCTGAAAATTTCAGCAGTATTTACTACAATAAGAGTAATAAGCGGAGTATGAGAGTAAAAACTATTTAATGGAAAATTTTGGTCACCTTGTTGTTCCAACCGTGTATTAACTAAAACACCAAAGCACAAATTGTGTGAACTGTGAGATGAACTGTAAGATGAACTTGTGCTGTAAGCAGTACAGGCGAGTTTTATCATGAAAATGTTTAATGAATCTGCAATGTTTACATTGAATGGTTTTCTATCACGCAATACGTGTAGGCAACATGTTATTCCAAGCAAAATGATATATAACTAGTGACCTGAACTGAATCTAGTAATTAAGTCATGTAAGGCTGCCTAACATGATCCTGACCGATTTTCTCTAAAACTATAAACATTCTCACTATATGAGAATGTTCTCATTTTCTCACTAAATTCTCACTATTCTCATGTTCTCATTTTCTCACTAAATTCTCACTATTCTCATTTTCTCACTAAATTCTCACTATTCTCATTTTCTCACTAAATTCTCACTATTCTCATGTTCTCATTTTCTCACTAAATTCTCACTATTCTCATGTTCTCATTTTCTCACTAAATTCTCACTATTCTCATTTTCTCACTAAATTCTCACTATTCTCATTTTCTCACTAAATTCTCATGTTCTCATTTTCTCACTATACACACTATATGAGTTTAAAATCATGACGCATCACACAAGATATTAAGATTGTGTCAGATGGGGCGATCCCACGAGGAAGCAGATCCCACAAGCCAGCAAACAGGACGTAATCATCCCGGTTTAAAATCAATGCACAATCGCCGTAGCACAATATCGTCACAAACTCTGTTAACTAAACCCAGGTAACAGACTAGATAAAGGTCTACTCGGTCAACACAATATTTCTTAGAGACGGTAGTAGAAGTGTATCTGCCACCCACTAAATATATTTGTTTAATTACCTGCAGATGTCCAGGATTATCTATCCTCACATGTACAAGTGAGCATCAGCAGCCATGAGTTGCACTGGAGTGACTGACCTCTTTGACTTACTGGCTAGAGTAAGAGCTATAATGTTTATGCATTTGGCAGACACTTTTATCCAAGGCAACTTAAAGTACATTCAAGGTATACAGTTTGTTTATCACGTTCCCCTGGGAATCGAACCCACAACCTTTGCGCTGCTGTCACAATGCTCTACCAGTTGAGCTACAGGAGCACATAACATCACATTATGTGGCATACACATTACTGTGGCAGGGAACTAAAATGTAGAATCCATCTGAGGTAAGTAGATCATAGGAAGTTTAATAAAGAATGCCAATATAAAATTATAAATCATTACTATAAGTCCTCCGTTTTTAACCAAAAGTTACAGATTGATGGTTGAGCCTGGTTTCTTCCAAGGTTTGTTCTCTATACATACTGCAGTTTTGTCTCCTTGTCACTGTCGCCCTGTTGGCTTGCTTACGGTGAGACTGCTGACATTAGCTTGGCTTGGGGTTTTGTAAACTGTTAATATTGCTTTTATTATAATGAATAACTAAAGTCCTAAAGACGATTTCATTATTTCTTTGTCTCTCATGCTCTTTCATAATGCAATGTTCAGATATTGTATGGTATTATTGTAAATCCCTCATACTATTGTTCCACTTTTTATCCTGTTCAAAATTTATGGTAAATTATCTTAATCTTAAAATCATAGTTGCAATAATACCATGTAGTCTGTGTTGTGCATGGTTCATAATGTTTCTGTTTCTGTGTTTTTATTTTTTCTTATACATAAAGCTGCTTTGAAACATTGTAAAAACAACTTTGTCAAAGTGTTTTATAAATCAGTCTGAACTGAAGTTGCCTGTTTAAATAAATAAAACAAGAAGTAGAAAATCCCATCCAACAGCTGGACTGCACTGACGACATCTGCTTTAGAACCCATCACATAAAGAGGAAACTGGTGTATGGAGCCATGAACATGACGAGTTGTGTTGTGCAGCTTAATCCAATCACTGCATACTATCTAACGTGTTATACATATGACCGGTTGTGTTGTGCAGCTTAATCCAATCACTGTATACTATCTAACGTGTTATACATATGACCGGTTGTGTTGTGCAGTTTAATCCAATCACTGCACACTATCTAACGTGTTATACATATGACCGGTTGTGTTGTGCAGCTTAATCCAATCACTGCATACTATCTAACGTGTTATACATATGACCGGTTGTGTTGTGCAGTTTAATCCAATCACTGCATACTATCTAACGTGTTATACATATGACCGGTTGTGTTGTGCAGCTTAATCCAATCACTGTATACTATCTAACGTGTTATACATATGACTGGTTGTGTTAGTTAGTAAGGTGCTGCTCGCGATAGCTAACCGCAGTTAAAATACAAGACTGTAAATAGCTGTTATCTAACAATACATATTAACTAAAGCCACCTTTATAAAACACCACTGCTGACTAGATTCATGAGAGGTCAGCAAATGCGTTAAAATGTCCTAAACTTTAGAAATGTTATCGACTTACCAGAGTGTGTTAGGGAAGCACTGAAATGGATATTCGGTGTTTGGAACTATTGGTCTCTCCATGACACGAGTTCCGGTATGCATTCCTCCAATGGAAGTCTATGGGAGTGTCGTCACTTTCTCTCAACGGCTCTAAATTCAACAATTAAACACACATCGCACATATCACGCGATCAGACTAACGTTTGTGGGGTGACTCTAGAGACACGCGTTAACATACCTGAAACAGAACAGATATCACACAAAATATAATATAAAATAATAACACTTTATAAAGTCTAATAATAGTCACCACACGATTAAACTGGATTAAATTGTGCTGCTAATACAAATGGCACAAAATGAAAACTGACGTTCGAAGACTCAATCGCTTGACAACAGCGACCCCACGTGGGGACAGTCAGTATCGTCACTGCTATTTACAGTTTCATTCCCAAGAGTGACACTCGGTGACCACAACAGTCTGACATTAACCCGATTAAGACAATACTCAGATTAAGTTGGGGTGGCGGAGGGATGCGGCAAAACTGCCCAATGATCGGTTGGATTACATGGCTGTGCTCTTCCTGACGTTTGTTAAATAAACTTCATGTAAAGTCACGTACATTGAACTCTTCAGTCAGGAGAGCGTAAACAAAGACTCATCAACATTTATCAGACTGTTTACAGAGTCGTGTTTCGTTTTATTTGGTGTTGCTCTTATCATTGTCGAAAGGTTCCACAGGTCAAACCCCTTTACAATTAGCATAACAACAACATTTAGACACACGCACAGAAACACTCACAATTGTTGTGCACACTGTAAAAATGAAAAGGAATTGAGTGAGGCCCAGCCCACTGTGATATAACAAATACAAAACACATTTTTAATAACATGACAGGAACACAACAGTTGCTATAAGGCCAAGAAGAGCCTAAAATGTGTGATAAGGACATGATAATAAATTTCATAAGAAACTTAAAACTCGAGTTTAACAGGAAGCAGAGAAACCACAGTGTTAATGTTTGTCTAAGGGACGACTTTTGTCTGAGGGAGGTCTGGAGCGTTTTAGTCTCAAAAGAAGACAAAGATAAAAGGAAAAACAAAACTTGCAGGAAATCTCTCTTTTTTAATGTCTATGTATTTTGGGTTTTTACCTTTTGATATTGTAAAACACAAATTTGTCCCTTTGCAGCACCCTTAACCTTCTTTCAACAGACTCTAGGAAAGTACAAAACATTTTTACAATTTTAACATGGAGAATATCTCTGCCTTTTTTCTTGTCTCGAGTCTTGTACCTAGTGTGTGAAAAGCACTAAAAAAAATTAATAGCTTTCAAAACTCTCATCTTAATGTCTTTTTCAAGGGTAACAGAGCTACACACAGTACAATGATGCTGAAAGCAAAGTGGAACCTCAAAGTGGAACCTCAAAGTGGAACCTCAAAGTGGAACCTCAAAGTGGAACCTCAAAGTGGAACCTCAAGGATTTTGGTTCTCAAAAGAGGTGAGAACAGGTTAGAGCCTCGTGTTTTCACTTTTTTTCCTCCTGTATGCAAAATCCACCATGACATGTTCAAATGTTTCCACACTGTTAGCTTTTGTGATCTAAATCCTGACTGAATCATCCACCAATCAGAAGGCAGCACACAATAGCAAACAGCAGCATCTCACATTGAGAAGAACAGAAACCAGCATCTGAGCAGCATCTGCTCATGTTTACACTTCACAATCAGTCAAAATATCAGCTGATGACACAGGAATGGCTGTTGTGTGGTATTTTTAGATGTTTTTAAAGCCAAATATCTCTTCACACAAGCAGATTATAAGACAAAACTTCAGTCATAATTTTATCCCACTGGTTTTAGAGATAACAAACAGAAATGCTTAACTGGAGTTTAAACTACCACCCACAACGCTCAGGCAAAAGCACAGTAGATCTTACCAGAGACCTGCAACTGAATCAATGGCTCAGTGCTGCCATCAAGAGTGTGCAACTAATGTCAGAATTATAAACACATCGATCATTGATTTGACTAATATTCTTTACCAATATTCTAACAAGTCTAACCCAGTTTCTTTTTGGGTAGAAATTAATACTATGTCTTTATACATTTTAAATAATAATTATTAAATATTATTGGTTGTAAAAAAAAAAGCAATATTGGTCATGCGCTTTGGTTCAAAATATCAAACCAAATACTCAGATCTATAAAGTGTTGTTTAATGGCACAGTGTTCATGTGCTGCACCCAGTTTAACCAGCAGCAACTGATGATTTATATTCCAGAGAAAGTCTCCTGTTAACACATGTTAAAGTCTCCGCTTAACTGTGTTCTAAATCTGTCTACCCTACAGCACATACTAACACAACAAAATACTGAAAAAAGACACTGTTAAGGAAATCTCAGTACAGTACACACAGCGGCCAGAAGAGGCCGGAGTCCTCCGTAGTGCTCACAGGACTCTGGCTCAAGACACATCATCCACTTCCCCCTGTTTTATTAGCCTTTTCCTCAGATTCTTCACAATAAATGTTCTCCAGGGGTACGTGGAAGGTTCAGCAGAGAATGTTCTTCTTAATGTTAAGAATTAATGTGTTTACTGGGGTTTGACTTACATTCGATTTTTCAGTTCACATTAGATTTCAGTTGATGTTTTGACATCAAAGCTGATGCACATTGAAAACACTGACAGAGCTGCATGCAAAGAGAAACTTAACATTTAAGTGTGTGAATCAGACTTTGCTTAAACCACTTCAAAATCATGGAAAAGTGCAATTTCTATCTTTTCTATATAAGCAAAAAATATATTCATGACTTCTTTAGATTTATTTCCATGACTTTTCAAAGCCTGCAGATCACAGTCTGAATGATCTCGGATATTCAGAGATTTTACTTCTGTGATTGTATGTTCATTGCTGTCAGCTTATTCAGTGTAATATCATAAATGTGATTGGATGTCATGGTTTGGATGCAGGAACACCAGGACAGACCTGACAGCATGGCAAGTTCATGGTGGAATGTAAGAACAGTTCTAAGCAAGAAGGTTCTCCACTTAGATTAAAAAAAATAAACTACATCCACTTGGCTTCTCTAATATTTTAGTTCACAGAGAACATCAATACTTCCAAAACGCTGAAATATTCAGGAGTAAAACACCATCCATAAATCCCAATTTACACATTTTTACACAGGAAATAACAGTTTGCTTTCCTGTCCAGACACCAGAACACAATTTGGGTGGATTTGACACTGCTGAAGCAAAACGTATACAACAAGCACACATTTATGCTTACAAAGAGCACCATGAGCACTCATGTTTATGACAGTAATGGGATCATCAGGAATGTGGAGGTTTGTTCAACATTTGGCCCGAAGCCAAAACACAAAATCTCAATCAAATTGAGTTTTCTTATCAAGACTAAATTAGAGTATTTTGATGATATATTTCCCAGAATCCACTGGGGCATGTTATGAACTATATTGTGATCCTGAACTTTATCCTGATTTCTTGACCCTCACTTGGTTCACACTTAATTCTAAAAACGTAATTTCTCAGGTTTAGAACCGATCATCTCTGTGTTGCGCAGATAATCTGAATGGGCTGAGCCCAAGAGTCCGTCGAGGACTGACCCTCTCTTTGGCAACATCTACAGGTTTGTTGACACCCACCCAGCCCAGGTCAATGAGTGGACAGTCAGCCGGGTTTAAGTGAGTGACCCTAAGAGAGAGATTAGGGCTTACGTTTGTAGAGCAGGGAGCAGATCGCGAGATGGGGAAGGGGGCAGAGAAAGGGTCAAAGGTCGAGGGATGGTTTGAATTCATGGAAGGGTCAACCTTTAGATTAAAGGGGTCACAGTCTGGGGATGGGAAGGGGTGACAGTTTGTGAAGGGGTTGGTTGGTGATGGATGGTACCCTAGTCTAGGGCTGCTGGGGCTGCTGGTACAAACCACTTTGGCACCCGATCTGTCTGACCCACCAGCTGATATGAAACTCCAAGGGTCAATGCGAGGTCGGTTAGGTGAAGGTCGAGGCCGAGGAACAATGTTCACCTCCAGATGATGTGTTTTGGGGCTCCAAAAATGAGGGTCTGGAGACAGAGCACACGGCAGTGGAGATCTGTCTTCAACTTCATATGTGTCTTGACACAACGGAAGATCCAACACTGGAAACAGAGAGAAAAACTGTGATTGTGGGGAAAAATGGCATTTAATCTGTGCTAAAAAATGTCTTCGGGTTATCTGTAGAATCAAAGTGAACGTATTAGCAATACATGTCAGCTTTTATTTTGTACTTCAGTGTTACAGAATTTATTAAAAACAGATTCAGTGATACAAAAGGAACTGTTCAGATTTAATTTGGCATCTATAAGGTCCAGCTCTCAGACTGATGTGTTACCTGAAGAGAAACAAACTATAGCAGACGATTAGAAGTAACAACGAAACAAAAACAACTCAAGAGTTTAATAATCTTACCCAGCTGAGACACATGGAGGCCAGATGGAGATCTTCTCCTGCTCTCAACATCCTGACACAAAACCCCACTGCCCGTCTCTCCGTTCGGCGTCCAGTCTCCTGGACTCAGTAGAGGCATGCGGCAGGCTAACCTGTCTCTCCCTCTAGGGTTAGGGGGCGGGGGGGTGAGGGGTAATGGCTTAATCTCAGGTGGTTTCAACATGTCCGATAACCCTCGTGGTAGAGAGTCTATGCTGAACGTGATCAAGTCTCCCACTTCCAAGTCGGTGGGTCGGTCTGCAGACCGGTCTGCTTCCAGGCTCAACGTAGGCATGTTTGTCCTTGAGGATGCCCGTGGAGGTGGTGTGGGGGGTTGCTGAGGCTCCAGACATCGTCCGAGAGCCACGGATGTTAACAGTGTGGCGCTACTGAGCAAGGCCCGGTGAGTGCTCTTAGGGAGAGACAGCAAGCCAGAGTGGTTCAGTTTTGGAGAGCCGCATGGGGACGAACTGCCTTCCTCGCTCTCTGAGCCCTCTGACAGACAGAAAGCCACAGGTTCAGAGAGGAACATGCAGACAGGTTTAAACTGGGATAAATCAGATTGCGTGTTTTGGATACTGGTGTCCTCTGGTGTTTGCACTGTTGCACTGTGAAATGTTTTAGTATTTTAGTATTTATTTTGTTAATCAGCAGTTATGTTGGTGTGCTTTTTATTTGCACTCCAAAGTTATTTACAATTACAAATGTTGTGTCTGTTACCACTTGTTTTTTAAACTGTCTTTTGAACAAACTAATTTTACACTGTTTTAACGCTTTTTTTAGGAATGTTGTAGGTATCCTTATTACATTGATGGAACATGCAAACTGCAATTATATTGTGTCCAAAAACATTTTATTTAAATATATATTCAAGCACAACACTGTATTGATAGTTTGACATACTGTCCTCTTTACAGCAGTGTAATGTAATCTGTGAAAGACATGTTGTGCACATTTTGAAGTCTATTTAGGGCCCCTAAAATGCATGTGTGTGTTTTACCATTATGGCTGAATTCAGGTGTGATAGGTCTGTATTCCTCAAAATCCACTTTTGAATCCTTGTTTTCTTGACTATCCATGTCTAGGAGTTTGGCTCTCATCAACAAGCTGACACACACACACACACACACACATTAAATGGCACTAATATCATCTTAATACCCGGTGGGTCAAATGTTTGCTGTGTGTTTAGCCAAAGAATTTAATAAACTGTGTCTCGGTCCTGCACTCTGTTCTACTGTCTTAACCCTCTTCAGTAACGTTGCTCATTTTTTTGTTATGAAAAAATATCTTTTAAACCAGAAGTGTCTCATTTAGTTCAAACCTAAATATTATGTAGAGATAAATTACCATCAAACTCAATAATTAAATTATTGTGATTAACTTTTTACAGACACAGAATATAAATAACACATCAGCACCAGATCATTTACCGAGGTGAAAGAGGATAATTGTAACTGTGCATGAACTTTCTTACTAAATGTTCCCACAAATATAGTAATACAAGTAGAGTTTGATCATATGGGGACATTTTTGAGGCCCCCATGAGGAAACAAGCTTTTACATTATGCAGAATGATCTATTTTGAAAACCTTAAACAACAGAAAGTTTTAGTAGGGTTTGTGTACGGGATAGAATATACAGTTTGTACTGTATACAAACCATAACATCCATGCATTGTCTCCAGAAAACATAAAAACCCAACCTGTGTGTGTGTGTGTGTGTACCTGTTTTCTGGTGTACTGAGTCTGAGAATCTTTGGACTTTTGGGACTTAGATGTGGAGTAAATCTCCTCTCATCATTAGACTGTTTAAGAGGCCAAACTGAACTCCACTTACTGTCACTGGGGATTACTGACAGACAGAGAGACAAAAAGAGAGAGACAGAATGACAGACAGACAGAGAATATATGAATGTGAATCAGTAAATCAGACACATCGGTGCCACTATGACACTGATATGATTCTGTTCTGCTGTTAGTGTGTGTTTGCTGAACACACTCACGCTGTATGGCACGGAAGCGTGGGCCAATGGACGGAGAGCCCAGATCTGGAGAATTGCGTCTTTTCTCCAAACCTGGAGATGCCTGAACTGTGATCTTATGAATAAAATCTGAACAACAGAAAATTATTTTACAATGAGATCATGTTTCATCTGTGAACGGCCTGATAGTTTGTGTATGTATGTGTATTTACTATGTTTTGGGAACAAGTGAATTTTGACCTTGTGGGGACATTTCTAGTTTATACAAGTTTTTAAATCATACAGAAGAATCTTTTTGAAAATCTAAAACTAGCAAAAAGTTTTCTGAGATGGTTAGGTTTAGTAATGTCCCTATAAAACATTAAAACTAGTGTGTGTGTGCTTGCGTCCTCTCACCCTGAGGCATGCTGATCTTCTCTCCATTCTTCACCTTGAGTTTGTGTTTCTTGAAGGTTCCTTTGCGTTTCTTGACATTGGGTTTGTGGTTTGGGTTCAGATGGGAGATGAGCAGTGAAAGTTCTCGTTCAAACACGTCCTGCTCCCACTGCGCTAACTGCTGCTCCCGCTGACGGAGAAACTCTTCATGTGACTTCTGCTCCAGAGCAGCCCGCTTCAGCTCCTCCTCACGACACCGCAGCTCCTAACATGTGCATACACACACAAATATACAAAATAATCAACATGGTGAATATCTGAATGAATCCAGATCGCAAATATAGCAGCTGGTACCTTCTCTTTGGCTCTGAGTTCATCAAACATGTCCTGGATCTCCAGCTTCCAATCCTCCTGAAGAGAGTGGAATGAGTCCTGGGGCATGTCCTCCATCACCTGCAGCTCCAGGGCTGTCAGCTGCTCCAAGATGGAGCTGAAACTGGGTCTCCGGTGAGGGTCCTGATCCCAACACTCTTACACACAAACACACACTCTGAAGGTCAGTTACACACAACGGTCCAGCTGCCACAGAGCTAACGGCAAGAAACATCTAACAATGCATGATATTCAATCATTTAAACATAGAAGTGTCAAAAAATTAGATGACAGAAGGTAAATGAATAAAGGAATGAGGTTGAATGAGTGAAGGATGCTAGTGAATGAATGATGAGGGTGAATGAGTAAAAGATGAGGGTGAGCAAATGAAGGATAAGGATGAGCAAATAAAAGATGAGGATGAGTGAATAAAGGATTAGGGTGAGAGAATGAAAGATGAGGGTTAATGAATGAAAGATGAGCATGAATGAGGGTGAAATCAGGATAAGGGTGAGAGAATGAAAGATGAAGGTTAGTGAATGAAGGATAAGCATGAATGAGGGATAAGGGTGAAATCAAGATAAGGGTGAGAGAATGAAAGATGAGGGTTAATGAATGAAAGATGAGCATGAATGAGGGTGAAATCAGGGTTAGGGTGAGAGAATGAAAGATGAGGGTTAATGAATGAAGGATGAGCATGAATGAGGGATGAGGGTGAAATCAGGATGAGGGTGAGAGAATGAAAGA
>JAZGTI010018319.1:0-11709 GCA_036877585.1 Botia kubotai
GATGACCTTCTTGTAGTTAAGGGTTCTGAATGCAGTTTACCCCAAAGAAACCTCTCCAGTATGTTTACTGTAATTTCTTGACCCCCACAGGATGAAAAGTCTGATAAATGTAAGATTATGTGTAAGATTTATGTCATGGTGTAGTCACAGGCCTGGCCAGTAATCCTGAAAGGAATAGACCTGATTGGAATAGCCCAAACAGGCACAGGCAAAACGCTGGCCTATCTCCTTCCTGGTTTTATCCATATGGATGAGCAACCTGTGTAAGTCTAAATCACAGATAACCAGAGCCTCCCCATAAATGCATTTATATTTACTAATCTGTCATTGTACATGCCACAGTCATTATTTTGTCAATTCATATACATTTATTTTAGGGTCAGGGACAAGCGAAATGGTCCCGGCATGTTGGTTTTGACTCCAACTCGTGAACTGGCCCTTCAGATTGAAGCTGAGTGCAACAAATACAGCTACAAAGGTTTTAAAAGGTGCCGTGAGTATACAAATTCTATATCAAGATTGCAAATTGTAGAATTCATCTATTGCGCACCTTTCTTTGTTCAACAAGCTTTTTGTTCTTGTACAGCATCTGTATCTATGGAGGAGGTGACAGACGGGCTCAGATTAAAATGGTGACCAGTGGTGTCGATATAGTCATTGCCACGCCAGGACGATTAAACGATCTGCAGATGAATGATCTCATCAGCTTGCGCTCCATCACGTATATGGTAGGTGAAATGCATGCTGGGAAGAATGTGATTATTTTTGTGGTGTAGATGAACATATGGGAAGCCCCATTTCATTTTATTTAGTTCAGATTCATTTGTGCCTCGCTTTCTCCAGGTTTTGGATGAGGCTGATAGAATGTTGGATATGGGCTTTGAACCTCAAATTATGAAGATCATTCTAGACATTAGGCCTGACAGACAAACTGTTATGACCAGGTGATTCAGTCAAATGAGGCAATTGTTTAGAATGACGGTAGTTTTTCTTTTTTCGCTTTTTGAATGTTCCGCTTGGATGATTTTTCTGTTTCACTGCATTAGTTTTTTTATATTTTGATTACAGTGCAACATGGCCACTGGGTGTCAGGCGGCTGGCCAAATCCTACCTAAAAGACCCCATGATGGTTTATGTGGGCACCTTGGATCTAGCGGTGAGTAAACCAGAATTAAATTGTACAGAGAACCATTTATTTTGGACATTTAAATGGGTAATGTCAAATATAGCTGTGTATCTTGAAATACAGAAATACGGTTAAACATGTCGCCATTGCCTTTTATCCCGGGCAGTACATTTCTGTTAACGTTTTAGAAGCTGTTAGTTGTTTCACATTGCACTGAAGGTGTGTTGTGTTGGACAAAAAAAAACAAGTGTTTTTTTCTACTGTGGCAGATGACTAAGAGTTCCCTGTTAATTCCTCTTCTATATTTCTCCCTCAGGCGGTGAACACTGTTCAACAGATGGTGCTTTTTGTACAGGAGGAAGACAAGAAAGCTTACGTGTTTGATTTTATCCACCGGATGGAGCCTCAGGACAAAGTGCTGATATTTGTTGGGAAAAAAATAAAGTGAGTTGTGCAATATATTAAATCTTAAATGTGAGTAACCCTGGTTCGATTTCACAAAACGGGATATGAGGATTTTCTGCAAGTTCCACAGAAATGGTTTTAAAATGATGTCGTAACTTTGCACGTTACGTGTTGGTTTAAAATTACGATCAGCCTCTTGTGTCTGCAAGAGGCAGCAAGGAAATGCTTAGTTTAGCTAAAAATGAAACTTACTCTGCCAAAGGAATTGTAGTGTAATATCATATCCTGTTTAGTTTTACTTTTAATTTCTTTAAAATCTTCAAGTTGTTCTCTAACATAGTTGGTTTTCGCAATCTGAGAGAGCAAATGAAGTGATTCAGTATTTGTGTATTCAATCAGATATTACTTACGGTAAAACTTTAAACCTGGCAAGTAACTTCTTGTTATAATTATTTAGAGGCTTAATTTAATTTTCTGGAGCAAGCCAGAATCCAGTACCTCTGAAATTAAATCCTTCTGGATCTAATCCTAATCTGATTTTTGTATATACTAATCTGATATTTTGTATTTATTGATTGTTATCTATTATCCACACTGTAAGAGGCTGTATGGCTAACACCATAAACAAAAAGCTGCCTACAGTGCCAGGCCCTGAGCTTTTACAAAGGTCACGAGAGGTCATGCGGTGTAACTGATGCGTCTGTGTCCACTCTTGCTGCTGTGTAGAGCTGATGATCTCTCCAGTGACTTGTGTCTGCATGGTGTAGCGGTACAATCTCTGCATGGAGACAGAGAGCAGAGTGACCGAGAAGAGGCACTGCAGGACTTTAAAGATGGTAAGGGTAGAACAAACCGTAAATGAATTGGGATGAAGCAAAACAAGAGAGAGGTGGTTGTATTAGTTACCTAAGTTGTGGTTTGCTTTGTGCTGAAATTGTGTGTGGGCTGCTGTGCAAAAAGGATGATTTGATTTTGATTGTGTGAAACAGATGTTAATGTTTTAAGACGCAATTTGCATTCAGTCTGCCAATCATTTTCTTTGGGATTGCCATCTCCCCGCCTGTGGCCTCTGTTTAAGGTCGTGTGCGTATTCTGGTGGCCACTGATCTGGCCTCTCGTGGGCTGGACGTTCATGACATCACACACGTGTTCAACTATGACTTTCCTCGCAACATCGAGGAGTATGTGCACAGAGTTGGAAGAACAGGACGTGCAGGGTAAGTGAATCAGGAGGGTGTGACTGCAATGAGTGAGAAATCAGAATGAAAACAGACTGTAAATGAGCTTATTTCTCGACTCAGGAGGTCTGGTGCATCTGTAACCCTGGTAACAAGAGAGGACTGGAAAATGGCTTCTGAGCTGATCACGATTCTGGAGAGGTCTGGTCAGGTAAACACACCTGCAGGCTTTTGCTTTAATACCCCTGGCTATGTAAATAAAAAAGGCAAACATGTGCTTCAGGCCCCGTAGAAAACCAGATAATCAGAATTTTTTTATAGTCAGTATATTGTTTTTGTTAGTTTTAGATCACATTCAGTACAATGCTAAGTGCTGTTAGTCCAAAATCTGTATTGTTGTCAGATGTTCAGGTTGAACATTTATTTCAAGTCGGCGTTACCGTCATTCCGCTGTATGTGTACATACAAGGCAATAAAATGTCATGCCTCACAGAACCACAGTGCTAAACATTTAACATATAAACATACACGTATCTAAGTTATCTAATTGTATGTATTTTTTGTATAAATACTTTGAAACTAACAGTACAACAGCCTTAACTATAAGCAAAAAAAACAACTAATTTAACACACGTATTAAGACAAATAGACAAACATGTAAACCATTTTTTGTTTGTGTGGCAGACAAGGAGGTTATAGTGTCTAGTGTAGCATGAGTGCCACCAAGGAAAGTAGTGTTAAATATTGTAAGTTAAGAGCATCCAATGCATGTTGTGTATTGCATACACAGCACTGCACACTGATCAATCATCATACTTTTAAGAGTACTGCACACAGTATTGTAAGTATGGCGCAAAAGTATCGTGTAAAAAAAATTCTTGAAATGTTGAAGGTTCATAAGGTAGGTGTCATATTTAATGATTTCATATTTGCAAGAGCTGCCAAAGCATGAGGAAGTTTTAGGTTATTTTGACAAATGAACATGCTTAAAGATTTTGATGTTCACGACTTGATTTTCAAATAAACAACAAGTATAAGTATACTGTCAATATTCGATAAATCGCTTGGCCATACTCAAGAAAAATTAAGTTTCTCAATTACAAGAACCTGACAGCTCTTCTGTATATTTTGATGAAGAAGCATGTTGTCTTTTTTTCAGGATGTACCAGAGGAGCTGGTACTGATGGCTGAGCGCTATGAGAAACATCAGAGGGAGAAGGAAATGTTTGCCCCCAGAGGCGGCAGAGGAGGAGGCCGGAGAGGTGCTGTCAGAGGAGGATCAGACTGGCGCTTCTGATCTCACCAGAAGTAATATTTATAATATATCTTTCTCTCTTTCTCAGATACAGCAACATAAATTCTAAAATTTAAAATATTAAATGTCCTTTAAGTTTTATTAGAATTTTTGTTTAGGTTTGGTTTAACAAGTCATGTCTGTGCCGTGCTGTGACGAGTTGTTTTTACTTCATCTCTTAGATCGATGTCACAGTACTGCTGGAATTACATTTCTTCTATTTTAAATTGTTAAAGAAAGGCCTGTAAAGTTCCAGGCAACCTTTACGTTTTGTTAAATGTGTTCAAACTTTATTTTGTTAGTATGGATTTCTTTTAATGCGCGTTTCTTTTTTTTCCCTCCTTGTTCAGTTACATTTATCATTTTTATATATCTATCTAAGGGCTGATGTGAGGTACACGCCTCTAACTGTAGATGATACTGTATATCTTGTTCAGTTGAACGAATATAAAATAAAGGACTGGAAAACCATTTGAAAGGTGTTTATTACATTTTATTTTCTAAATTCAGATGCACATCAAGGTAAAAGAGGAGATTAAACCATACTTGGTACAAAATGTTAAATTACTGAAATATAGGGAAATTATTGTTTCGCTGGAGCTCAATTTGCTTTGCCAGAAAGACACAGCTGCTCCTAGGCACACAATCTGGATTTAAGAGGTTGTGGGATGGGACAAAAAAGTTTGGGAGATCCTGTGTTTCTAGGAATTTGACAAAGTCTTCTAAAAGCTGCTGGAAGCAGTCAGCCAGTTGACTGTATGCCCACTTGCTGTCCTCTACTCTTTTAACACAAGCGTGGAGCAGGGTGGTCTTTGCATGGTAAGAGCAGAACTTGGACATTTTCTCTGAATGGGTCTCTTTGAGTTGACTGAGAAGATACTTCAGAAGCTTTAGACATTCCTTCCTGTAATAATCCACAAGTCTTTTCAGTGCTTTAATAATTCTTTTGATTATGGATTTCTGGACCAAAATTTTGCATACCATGTGCAAGCAAAAAAGCACAGTTATAAAAAAAAAAACTTTAGCCAAAGCTAAAAAAGGTGTGTTGCATTTCTACACAATACCACAAGTCCCAAAGACTCAGAATAGTTACCTGCAGCATTTCTTTCCTTTGGATTCGCAGCAGGTTTTGGAGTTTCCGTGTCTTTTCAGAATGTCCTTTTCTACGTGTGAAAAAGAGATTCGCCAGGAATCTGTGTAGAGAACACATTTTTAAAAGCTTTTGCATATTCCAAAAACAAGTAGATATAGATACTGATGAATAAACAACATACTCTTGGAAACAACTCCATCATGTTCTGCGTTTCCTCTTCCCTCATATTTGGCTACCAGGTAGTATGGCTGGCGCTTCAGATCCGTTTTCTCTTTAGCACTAAGCCAGTGTTCTATTTTAAAACCTTTTTGTGTATTCTGCGGCCAGCTGCCGTGGACTTTCAGTCCAAGAACGAAATCGAGGGAAATTTCTTTTCCCTTTTCAGTTACCTGCAGCGTCACCGCAGGGCACCTTGGCTTCTTGCGTTGTACCACAATTTTGTCTAGAAGATGCAAAAAAAAAGTGGCAGTTTTTGTCCTGTTACTCAAGAATAAATGCAATGTTAAAATAAGTTGAACGTTTATAAAAGCTTGACCTACACGGAAGTGATTTGACAGCCTCCTTCACACCATTTCTGAATTCATTCAGCATTTCACTGGCCCTAATCGTTTTGTCTTCGTTTAGAAATTTGGCCAGAAAATGTTTTGTTGGATGTCGTTTCAGTGCAACACTGTAAAAGGCTTCTTTGTCACAGAATTTCTGAATATTCACTCTCCTCACAGGGATAGTCAGCATAACGTCAAACTCATCAGGTTCACAAATCTAAAATATGAGATTTATTTCAATTGGAAGTTATAACACTTTTATATACACTTATGAGCTCTAACTTTGCCGTTAAATTAAATGATAACTTCAAGACCATATAATCACTTGAGCTATCTATATGTAATTGCATATGACGTGTATTTTGTTGACATTTTTCATCTCATTTTTAGTCTTTTGAATCGGTACTTACTTTAACGTTTTCATAATAACTTCCTGTTGTTAAGCGCTCGATATTCGCACACCAGTCCATGTTTCTTTTCAGATGTGAAATGACAGTCTCCGTTATCTCATTAACATAACTGGATGCTGCTGACCGCTCATTTGTTCTTATCTTTAATTGTTTAATAGTGTCCAAGAGAACTTTTTCTAGTTTATCTTCAGTGACGTGCGGTCTGGCGTGGTGTTCACCAGTGCTGTCAGTAGCAATAGATTCTGAGCTTTGCGTCTGCGTAGGTTTTGGTCTCTGTTTCTTCGTAGATTCGTCCTCTATGAAATGAACTTTTTTTTTCCGATTGTTGTTTGTTCGTTTTGGTGCGGGTTCTTTATCGGGCTTGATTGTGGCAGGTCTGTTTTGACTTTGACACTTGCGTGCATCTGTCTGCTTTTTCTTCTGTCTGCGGTTCTTTGCACTTTCTTTGTCAGTCTTGGGCCCTTGTTCCTTTCCAATGTTGCCTGTAGTATTAGATTCTAATACGCGCTCTTCCGTGGATTTGCTTTCAGACATATGTGGCGATTCATCTGTGTCACGAATAGAATTAGCCTTTTGCTTTTTATTCTGTTGATTGGCCGTTGCTCGTTTTGGTGCAGGGTTTTCATCCTGCTTGCCTTCGGCTTTCTTCTGAGGTTCGTTTCGACTTTGACATTTACGTGGATCTATCTGTTTGGCACTTTCTTGGGCGTTATTCTTTGGCGCTTGTGTCTCTCCGACAATTTTATTATTCGGACCAGATTTACGCGCTTTTGGTGCGCACTGTTTGGCGGACTTGCTTTCGGAGGTCTGTGGAGGTTCATCTCTGTCGCGGTTGGAAGGATCTTTCTGTTTTTTTCTCCGCCGATTGTCGTTTGCTCGTTTTGATGCCGGGTTTTCATCGCTCTTGCTTGTGGCAGGTTTGTCTTGACTTTTACACTTATCCATCTGCTTTCTACACGGTCGCTTGCCGCTTTCTCCTGTTGTTGCGCTTTCATCGCGGCTGTCTTTGGCACACTTCGCTGGTTTGGGTTTTCTGTCAGTAGTTGGAGGACCGCTCTGCTCTTGACTCTTTCCACTGGCTTTTGCTCGAGTGTTAACTTTAGGCTGGCCAGGACTTTTTGCGCGGACGCTGCTGGTTCGTTTTGGTTTGGTCATGATGGCGGGCATACTGCTGAGGACGCGCAAAGAAAAATGCTTTTATTACGACATGCCGATAAGATGGCATGCCGCTGCGGTTGTAAGTTTCGTTTTGTAGAATCTCGCTTCCTCTTGAAATGATGCGTTTTACGTGATGGTACCAATATGTGCGATACTGTCCTCAGAACGGTATATCACAAAATTAGCAATAATTTGCTTTGCGGGGCAAAACAGAAAACGCATCTGAACTTTGAAAGCTTTCTTAAATGTCAGCCCGGCATTGCATTACAGCGTAATATAGGAGTAAAATTTAGTTTTTAAATCTTTACAATGAAACGACTGATAATATGACCCTTGTTAAATCTACCAGTTGAGATTGCGAATAATGTATTATTAAATAGTAATAGAAGTAATAGTAATTAAGTGATTTATACTATTGGTGATTGATAGTTATAATCTCATCAAAGTTGAAATCGTTTTGGAAATGGCTCTTTTGCGACATCTTGTGGCGCTACGATTAATCTAACGCTCCAAGAAGGAATTCTTCCAGGGTTTCCGCTATTAGTGTTACATGCCCTCGTTGTTATTGGTGTTCTTTATTCTGAGTATAGGTGTATTTGGTTACGATGCTGTATTATGTGTGTGGAATCAACATTGTTAGAACATTTTTGGTTCAAAGTCATTGTGAGATACAGGGAAGTTTCAACAGGTAATGAGTAACTCATTTGTTTTTTTTGTTACAGGTAGGCTATCTGCTGTTGAGTGTCCCGTCAAAGAATGAACATTTCAAACTCCATTATGGTTAAGACAACTTTAATATGACAAGAAAGCTTTTAATCTTTATAAGGTGCAATAGCTAATGCCAATTAAAGTCAACAAGTGCTTGTGCAGGGTTAGCCTACGCCGGTCAAAGTGCTAAACATAAAGCTTGTGCACAAAAATTGCATTGGCCCAGATGTGTTGCCCTTTTTGTTTTACGTTGTTCTGCAAAGCTAGACATACAGGTTCTCAAAGTTTATGAAAAATGGTCTTTTAAGTAGCTTACCACTAGTGGATACTGAACGCATGGTATTTTGCAAACAACCACTAAAACAAGTGAAGATGACATTGTGAGAACCAAGCTAAAACTGCACTCCAGAGCAAGAGAAGTCAGTGCTCCCACGGTTTTAAAATCACATATGGTTTAACAGCCATCATCAGAGAAAAGCACAAATTAAAAAAAACAACACTACATTTTTATGAGTTAACACACATATTAAGAGTTATTTAAAGGACTGCTTTTTTCCTTCTGATACTTTTGCGATGCATTGGAACAATTAAGCAGTCTCTGACTATGGAACTTAAACAGCCAATCGGATAGAAGAGTTGGATGACCACTGCTTTTCCATATGTGGCTCTGGAGTTGGCAGTTAAACACAACATTCATTTGGCTTTCTGGGCTTTCTGAGCGGACTTGGTGATCTTTCCGCTCGTAGGGGTCTTCTTCTCCACCCCCTTAATCACTCCCACCGCAACCGTCTGGCGCATGTCACGCACAGCAAAACGACCTGCAAAAAAAGCAATTTTTTTTACCTAATCCAACTGATGAAGTCTCTTGGATGAGTGAAACAAGTTGTATTGAATTTTTTTCACATCCCTAAAACGATACCGTCAAGCAACAACATCAGTTAAATCATTATTAGTGTTAAATCATTAAGAGACCTTTTTAAACATCTGAACTGATGAACGCAAATTTACATATAGATTTTTACAGACCAAAGGAGAAATGCAATGCTATTAAGAAACAAAATCGGTTTGATTGAACTTCAGTTAGCTTAACTTCAATTTAAAAGGGCAATCATATGGGACTTTAAATGGGATGCTGGAATAGCACTTACCCAGCGGAGGATACTCAGAAAAGCTCTCCACACACATGGGTTTCCCAGGAATCATGTCAACAATGGCTGCATCACCTGACTTGAGGCTCTTGGGGTTGTCCTCAAGCTTCTTTCCAGAGCGACGGTCGATCTTCTCCTTCAGCTCTGCAAACTTGCAGGCGATGTGGGCAGTGTGGCAATCCAGCACTGGTGCATATCCAGCACTGATCTGCCCTGGATGGTTCAAGATAATCACCTGATAGGAGAGAATGAAACTTTTAATGGCTACTTGGTTTTCTTGAACATAGTAGTGAGTTTATGTATATAAAGCTCACTTGAGCAGTGAAGGAAGCCACCTCCTGGGGTGGGTCATTTTTGCTGTCTCCAGCAACATTGCCACGACGGATGTCCTTGACGGAAACATTCTTCACATTGAAGCCAACATTGTCCCCAGGCAAGGCCTCTGAGAGAGCTTCATGATGCATTTCCACAGACTTGACCTCAGTTGTCACATTGACGGGGGCAAAGGTCACCACCATACCTGGCTTCAAAATGCCAGTCTCCACACGGCCCACAGGAACAGTTCCAATACCTATTGAAAAAAAACGACCTTTTATTTGTTTGATATTAGCACAATACTTATCCATACAGCAAAGCAAAAATATTTGTATTCACCCCAAGAGGGCAATATCATTTAACTAATAATAAGTAATGCAGTTTGCTTGCAGAAATACTAACCCCCAATCTTATAAACATCCTGAAGGGGCAGGCGGAGTGGTTTGTCAGTTGGACGTGTTGGAGGCTGAATAGCATCCAGAGCTTCCAAAAGAGTAGTACCAGATGCATTCCCTTCTTTCCTGGTGATCTTCCAACCCTTGAACCACGTCATCTAAAGGAAGGACGTAGAAGTTATAGCTGAAGACATTGACTGGAGATGATCCACTATCATTTGTCATAAATATGCAATTTGTAAGACATTTGTAATGCTCTATATTGACATGTTAACAGTACTCTACGCTGTCATACATTGGGACTGGCTTCAAGCATGTTATCTCCATTCCAGCCAGAGATTGGCACGAATGCCACTGTATCAGGATTATAGCCAATCTTCTTAATGTAGGTGCTGACTTCCTTCACAATTTCCTCATAACGCTTCTGGCTGTAACTGGGTTCGGTGGAATCCATCTTGTTGACACCCACAATCAGCTGCTTTACACCCAGCGTGTAGGCAAGAAGAGCATGTTCTCTGGTCTGACCATTCTTGGAGATACCAGCTTCAAATTCCCCCACACCTGCCGCTACAATTAGCACGGCACAGTCCGCCTTGAGGGTCAGAGAAAATACTCATTGAATTACTTGTTTTTTGTAAGAATGTTTGTTTCTATGTTTAAAATATGAAACATTTACAAAGGTATTCCTTAACTGACCTGGGAGGTCCCAGTGATCATGTTTTTGATGAAGTCCCTGTGTCCAGGAGCATCAATGATGGTGACATAGTACTTGCTGGTCTCGAACTTCCACAGGGAAATGTCAATAGTGATTCCTCTCTCTCGCTCTGCCTTCAGTTTGTCCAGCACCCAGGCGTACTTAAAAGAGCCCTTTCCCATCTAGGAGGTGACATGCACATTAACAGCTTGAAATTGTTTAAACATTGATTTGTTTAAATAAGCTGTACAATATACACATCTTACCTCTGCTGCCTCCTTCTCAAACTTCTCAATCGTTCGTTTGTCAATCCCACCACACTTGTAGATGAGGTGGCCAGTGGTAGTGGACTTCCCAGAGTCAACATGGCCAATGACAACAATGTTGATATGGAGCTTCTCCTTCCCCATAGCTGATTGTTTTTTAAAGTGACAAGTGAACCTGCAAAGCTTTACACAAAAGCCAACAAACCATCAACGTGCAAACCTATAATTACAGACATTTCCAGTTATTCACTTGTGGATGATTTTCATCCACGTTTAACTGCACTAATTCTAGGGTGCAGTGTGTTAATAAATCTTTGGATAGATGGAAGATGGATCTGGGATGATGTATCGCTGGATAAAACTGTCTTGTCATAGTACAAACTCCAAGCAACTTTTGAGTCATTGTGATTTCATAATTTGAATGTCTTGACATTTGAATTTTACTCACGACACCTAAGGGAATGCAGGCGAAAACATTTGGTTAACAAATATGGTATTCTTTGCTCTGTCCTCTCATTTCAAGTGTCAGACCTGCTCAAAGTTGATTGTTTGTCTGTCCGTTTAGGAAATGGTGCTGGTATGTCTTTCATCCTGCTTGGAACATCTTTGTCTTGCAGACCTCCATTTTGTAAAGATTCTCTTACCGGTTAAAAAAAGACTGGCAGCCATTTGTGAGGCAGTTTTGAATAACCAATATGGTTAAGCACGGGAGCATCAATTTGCACAGGATTCTAAGGCAATGCATTAAATCATGCATTCAGCATATAAGATTATTGCGTCACCTTTTTTTAACAGATGAGCTGAAATAAATCAGAATTCCAAGACGTTGTTCAAGAGAAAAGACGAACTGCCAACAGTGGTAGGAGGTTAAGTCCCAGCTTAACTTAAGGTTAACAGAAGGGCTATTCTTGTTGGTTACCTAACGCAGACGCATTCTGTAAAACGAGCATTCGTTACTCCTACCATAACATACC
>JAZGTI010018320.1:0-11709 GCA_036877585.1 Botia kubotai
GTGTGAGCGAGCTCCGCCTCCAGCGCGCTTCACACACGCGTGGTGGAGCGCACGGGTCTGGAGTCAGTTTAACACGCTGCAGTATGAATGAAGACATCTTCAGATCACTCATGACACGAGCAGCGCGACATCAGCTGAACTTTGTGAGCCCCATCTGACATTTATAATGACACGACAGTAACTTACCCGACAGCGCGAGATCTTCAAACCTTCCCACCAAACCTTGAGAAGACACCAGGTACAACTGCACAGCAGCGCACATTTCATAAACTAACATGCAAAGTAGTTTGGTTAACTAGGTTAACAGTTATGTTACTGACAAAATAACCCAGTATTTCAATGCGTGCTTACTCATTGATGGTCAATAATGGTCATTTTTGGTGATCGCTAGTCACTTATAAATTACATGTATATTTTAATATGACCGTAACTCGGCATTAACTTCTGATGCAGTCAGAATAGACTACTGCATAGTTCTGATACTGTGGTACTACCGCGGTATCTTTTTGTGAAGCAAGTCTTGAAGTTTCGGCAGTATCAGGCACATTTCACGGTATATTTTAAGGTACAATGACAGACACCTGATACCATTATTGTTCCATCATTGTCCATTAAAGTATCATTACAGTATGTTTTTGAGTATCATCATTCGTGGAACGCCGGTATGGCTAAAATGCTTTAGATTCTTACAAACAAGTTTTTAATTGTCAGCCGTGCAGCAATACAACAAAACAACAGCAGCAGGATGTGTTAATAAGTTACCGTTTAAACAAGTCTACAAGTTAAATAGAAAAAGAGATGTAATAAGTTTTAAAAAAATAAGTGAAAGTAGTAATAAACAATGAGTAAGATTAGTGAGAAATTCTGTTACGTTATATGTGATGATAATGTTTTTTTATTTTTTATTTTACTGAACCCTAAAGGCTTAAAAACGGGTTTCAGTGCCTCACAGACAATAGAGCGTATCATACACACACGACTGTCCTCATATGTTTGTTTCTAGGCTTTTTTCCATTGTGTTGTCTTCATGATGATGGTCTTCATGTTCTTCCTGTTCCTCTGGTCCTGGCTGCCTTGTGCTCACAGTCTGGAGTTTCGCTATCATAACAGTGTTGAAATAGAACAATATCTGAAAAGCATCAACAGCACGTATCCTAACATCACTCATCTACACAGTATCGGCCGGTCTGTTGAAGGTAAGAGAGCCGTGATGCAGCGTTAATTCAGAGCGTGCCTGTTACATTGTTCTGTCTCCATCCCAAACATCCAGTTTACTGGACAAACTAGAGTTAGATTTTCTTAGCATATGGCAACAGTTACAGTATGTTGTCTGGGAACTTCTGGAAGTTTTTACACAACTCCTAAATATTTATTTAATTATAATTATACAAGCCTTCCACAGAGGAAGAAAAACAGAATTCCTGCATTTAGCAATTTAATTTGTAGCAATAAAAGTAGGTGGGCAATTTTGGAAAGCCTAATAAAAGCAAGTTAGCTTTAAACGCATACGATTCAGAGCGCAGTCCAAAGCTACGCCTCCTCCAACACATGAACACACACAGCCAATAGAACCCGCCGATGACTGGAGATTGTCTGCGTGAGCAGGGTGCTCGGAGGTAGGCAAATATTCATATATTGACAGGCAAGTAGGACATCCTATCATCGCATTCGGACCGAATGCTGTGATTGGGCGAACATTTTATGGTCCCGTGCCTTCCACAGAAGATACATATTTATATAATTACATTTAGACCACTTAGTGATTGCTGTCAGGATGTGAAGAGACTTTTAACCAGCAGAACAAAAATGTTTCTGGAAAAAAGTGCCTGTCTTTAACATTCTTCAAGTTACTTGTATATCCATTTCTGGTTTTTGAAGCTTATCATTTGATGCCAGTTTGTTCAGAAACCCCTGGAGAAAACTGCTCTTCTGTTGGATGGGTGTTTGGAGAAGAGCACGCAGGGAGTTTGAGGGCAGGCCTATGGTGACAGATGCCAGCAACAGGTCCAGACTTCTTGCCTGGCTGTTCATCAGAGAGTTTATTGTGTAACAGATTTGATGACTCTTTAGGCCGCAGCAGCAGCGGTAGACTGAGCCCAATACATGTTGTACCGGTGCTTCTGTTGAGACTGTAGGCATCCCAAACTGAACTCATGAATTAGTTTATATTTGTAGCATATCTCACAATAAAGCAACACTTACACTGTCGACGTGGCTGATTTTCACAAGTGAAAATGCCTCGTATTGAATTGCAGTTCTTGTTAACTGAGAAGTGCTGTGTATACAGTGGCTCTAAAGTCAAAACAAGTGTCATTTGTTATAGCTAATTATAAAAGGCCAATTATAAATATTAATGATAAAAAGCCCTTTAAGAAGGTTTGAATTATAACTCTGTAAATGTTATACTTTTTAAAATACAAGCGTTAAGTCAGCTGTTAGTGGATGGTGGAACAATAACTACACCTGAACAACAGGAAAACTTCCACTGTGAGTCTCACGTTCCCTCTGTGATTCACTCTCTGATGTGGCTGAGAATCYGCATCAGTTTCTGAAAGTATCAGATCCACTTCAGATCAGATCCAGTCACCACCACCAGCGATGTCTGCTATCATAGTTATGTCAGCACAAAATAATCGCTGTACTTACCAGCAGTGCCAAACCAGTTCTGCAGCATTTCAAACTCCTCTGCATTTACTGTAGATTATGACATATGTATGATGTACTGCTCTTTTTTTAAACACAACCTTTGAACTGCTGTCTGTACACAATATCTTCCATTATAGTTTTTAATAATGGTAAGTGAGCCTGTTTTCTTTAGAATGTTGTCATGGTTTTTTTGACTGGGAGAAATATAAATATTTTGTTACTTTTGTCACTCCTTAGACAAAACAGTTGATTTGAATCTTGGCATCTGGCCTAACTTATGACTTCTGTTGTGGCAAATACCAGAAACACTTGAAGTGTGTCAAAGAGACTTTTATCAGTCACACAAATCCAGTGAGATAACAAAACTATTGAACAAACAATGCTCTGTTTGTGTAACAGTGCTGTTACTGCCGTGCATCCGAGGAAGTATACAGTGCGTAGAAGTTTGTTAATAAATCATTATTGTGACATCATCGCCTCACGCCTGTATCCATCGCTGTGATTTTGCATGCTTAACACCAAGTGTGATTCCACTTGTAGCCAGCAAACGGATCCAGGAGAGCTACAGTGCCACGGTTGAAAGATCTGTCTCCAAGCCTATATGCTTATACTGAAAGAATGTTTTGTCTGGGGACATTTGAAGGAAGAGTTTGCTCATCCCATTTGTTGTTTAAAAGGGAAATCAGCGCAACTTAAGGTTTGCTTTTTCCACAGGCGGTCAGTTTGACAGAGTTAAACAGAGGCAGTAAATACAGCCTGCATGGGCGCACAATACATCTTCTGTGTTAAGAAATTGGTGCAGCAAATCAAACTGACCTCAGAGGTGTATTTGGTAGACAGAATGAGGATAGGTGTTAATACACAATAAGATTGTACACCACTCTTAAAGGTTAAGGTTTAAACTTTAACTTAAAATGCAACCGAACCATAAAGTAGTCTTTATGAAATGTAAATCTTTCTTGTTTCCAGTCGCCAGCATGCGTACAGCTGTGCTGTTTAAGATTACAGAGTGATAGAGACATTGGTTCACCTTTGAATAAGGTGCTGCTAGTCTGTGACATTTTAACTTAATTCTGTTCATGGATCACGTTTCTCTTTTGGCTCGACACAAAACCATCATTGAACAGAATGCATCTGCTGCCAAGTCTCGCTCGCTCACTCACTCATCTCTCTCTCTTTACTTCTTCTGATTTAGATGCTAATATGCCATTGCACTCAACCTCCGTTTCTAGAAGGGTGGTCCTCCTAATGCTATGGACCAAATCTCTTTTTCTTCCACTAAAAACAAGCGGAGTGCCCCAAGAGTGACCCCTGGGCCCACTTTAGTTAATTAAAACCTCAAGTAAACCTCTGCTTCCACTGTTAAAGATCTCCCTGTACTAATGCAGGTAGTGCCCAAAGCTGATCCAAGGATGCTGCGGTACCGTGCCTTTTATTTAGCTGATAGAGATGCACTTAAAGAAATGAACCCTGACTGATAGGGCTTAGGTCTCCATCTCTTAGGAGCCTTTATGACTAGCTGATGGTGTCAGTCTACTTTCATGCCTATTCTTCAAATCACTCCAGACCACAAAGAGATTGTGTAGCCACTGTGGGTTCTTTCCCCGTCAGGTTAACCTCTTGTCCTAATCCCACTGTGTTGCCTATTAAAGGCCAGGAAATGAAAGACTCAAGTTGACTAGAAGTAATCCAGGACACCACCTGCTTAGCCTGGCAGACCGTGCTTGTTTGTTGACCTCACTGTCTCTGTCTAATCAGTGTTACAATTACCCACTGGAGCAGGAAGGGAGGTGCAGGCGGGCTGTGATTATCTCTGATGTAATATTTTGTTTCATATGCTTGATTTGTTAGGCCTAATTAACTAAAGCACTTGTAGGCTAATTATAAACCCAGACAAATGGTGGGTTGGAAACGGCACAGGCCTAATCAAGATTACACTGTAGAAATCCCTTAATCATTCATAATTCTGCACGTTATTTTGTCTTGTTTAATGAACAGCAGTAATTGGATTTTAGACCTGTTAGCAAAAACAAACTTTGTTAGGGGAGAAACAGCACGTCACAGGCTCCAGGGATTTGTGTGATGGGGTGGAGCGCTCTATGGGGGTTGTGGTGTTGGAATCAAATCTAAGTCAATTTCATTACAAAAAAATCCAAGATGTTCAGAGACCACTCCTACAATTTCAGTGCTTTAGGGAACAATATGCAGGTGGATTAATAGTGGTGCAGATTATATTGAAGTTTATTGAAGCAGAAGACCATTGATATTGCATGGACCGAGTCTTGGACATCAGTCTGTGTTCTGATTGCAGTTGAGTGTTTAAATAGGACATGTTATCAGAATCCCATCAAATCAGCTCTGAAAAAACATGTTTTAATAGCGTGCGTAAGAAAGTGGGAACTTTAAATTGTTTGATTATGTACATGGTTGGGATGCTCTGAAGCTTCAGTTCGAACAGATCTTTTTTGTTGTCTTTCATCAAACTAAAACTTTCCTGTTCAGCTAATATCAGTAATTCATCAGATCAATGATGTAAAATGGGTTGTCAATATCTTTTTATGTCAGTTATTTTTGGCAAGTGACATCAGCATTTTAACAGCACTTTGGTGGTTAATTCATGATAGCAATATGTAAATATAAAGCTGTTGTTTGTATAAATAACAAGGTTACTGCAAAGTTTATCTTGTGAGAAAACGGGGAACATTACAATGCCCTTCTGATCACTGTGGCTTTTGTAAAGAGAATTAAAACGAGAATTAAGACTTCAAAGACTTTAACACTTGAGAAGAGTTGACATGGACCACACACACAAGAGCTTTGCTGGGCAGGCACAACAGTGTCTCTGGCACCAGTGGAACTCAGGATGAACCTTTAGCCACAGAGATCCTTTGGCACACACCAAAATGTCTGATGCAGAGCTGAGTGTGTACTGCAGATGCAGAACATGCAGGAGAATCTACAACAAGCAAAATAGTAGATCTTACCTAAACTCACGTAATGGCCTCATCACACTGCTGGGGTCAGTAAATACCACCTTAGAGTGAAGAATGATCTGCTTAATCAATAATGCCCATGTTAAACTTATCACCATGATGTTAGGCTGGTTGCTAGGGCATTGCTTTGTTGTCCGTTTTAGCATTGCTGTGAGGTCATACTGTGGTGTTTTGGGTGATTAGCAAACATCACAGATTGCAGCTAAGGGTAATCTGCATCAGATTTATATGCATCCCACACATGTATTTCTATTTGTAAATAAATATACAATGTATAGAATTTTGTGTGTGTTCTAATAGAATATTTGCTGGACAATAAGGAATCATCATTATTTATAGCTGTGTATGAAAAAAATATAAACAAAGAAACCATTTAATGCATTATTAGTGAAACAGAACAGAAGCGGTTCAGAACTTATATCAAGGTTTGAATGATGGTTTCTCAAGCTGGTTTTTGACATTTCTGTACTCTGGTTCACCCCATAGGAAGCATGCTTAAACTTGCTCTCTGAATGTGACGCCTCCATATACAATAGTCCTCAGAGAGACAGACAGCGAGAGAGTGTGAAAGAGAGCTAGACGTGAGATTACATGGGATTGGGTTGCCAGGTACCAGCCCAAACTGTGCAAAAAAAACATTATTTAAGTATCCGGTTAACTATGAAAACAGTGACCCGTTATTCATGTGACCAGCACAAGGTCCACAGACACAGAGTTCATTTGCAAATGCACTGACTCACTGATTGAAACATTTGTTTGCCGTCGATTAACATTTACATGTGGTCTTTTTAGGAAGAGAGCTCTGGGTCTTAATACTGGGTCAACACCCCAGAGAGCATCGAACCGGCATTCCAGAATTCAAATATGTGGGCAACATGCACGGCAACGAGGTAATGCATATTGATACACACGCATGCACACATTCGCAGCTGCTTTCTGTTATTTATTGCATTTCAGCATGACTTGCATTGTGAGCAGAAGCTATTGTGCGGCTAAGATTCATATAACTGAACAGAATCCTATGAACCGGCCTTGCATGTCTGTTTTCTTTAGATAGGACTAAATTTGGAATTGGGGCATTCTTTAAATAGATTCAACAGTGTGTTTGTTTAGTTTTTGTTTGAGTGAGGGGGGCAGTGGCAGTCTGAAGGGCTGTATTCGGTGAGCAGTGTGTGGGAAAGGGGGTCCGTGCACAAAAGCATTACAGTCAGTGGAAGCGGACAGAGCTGCAGTGAGGAGCAGTGGACTGTGACCCTCACCGGAACAATTCCAGGGTGGGGCGTTTCAGAGGGAGCTTTTCACCGCTGAGCTCCGCCCACATGCCCACTCAGACACATTGTGAATTCAGCACTTCCTGTCTTTGTGGGTGGGGGAGTGAACCAAATTTGCTGGAGAATCTCTGATCAGAATGAATATTTTAGGGTTGGGGGCTGGGTAGCTGGGAAAGCTTTAGGTGAAAGTTATTGGCTGAAATTAAAAGTGTGTCATGTTTTTAGTGTTAAATAACCTTGTTACCAGTTTAATATGTGAGAGAAATATAAGCAAAGTATTTGTAGTTTGACTGTGGCAGACATGTGCAGTTTTAGATCAACCAGTGGCACATGTTTAGGGCAGGATTTTGTTTTTTGTCTCACCAATGGCGACAGTTCTAGACCCCCTGAATTCTAGTGCTTTGCAGTGTGCTCTTTAGACATGAGCCAGTAAACAGCAAACGACTAGAGCATCATATGAGCCGCACGGTCCAGCACCACCCGAAAGTTCTTCAGAAAACGTAAATAATCTAATTATTACATTTAAGCGTGACGCAGTAAACACAGAAATAACAAACTCTTCCTGTTAACATTTTCCTGCTCAGCACGGGCAGTTACCGTGTTCTATGACTTTTAAACGCTGGTCAGTCAAAGCTTTGCTTGTGTGACGGCAGCTGTAGCACCACAGTGTCACCTAATTAGTCCGCATCCTGTCTGAGGTCTGAAGTAGACCACTGTTCACATCACGCACATCAGGGAAGCGCTAAACAAGCCGTTTGAACATTCAGGATGGGAGGTGTTCGAAATAACTGTAAGCTGTAGCTCAGCCAATGCTTCACACACAACAACACACGCTAATAGAAACATAAACAGGTAAACATTACTCAAATAGTCACACGGGCATTACCCATTAACATCCCCGAGTCCTGTCACACCGTCGTGTGCCAAACTTGAGTTTCTTCTGTGACCTCATAACACAGCACTAGATATGTGTAGCAAAATGTGCCTTTAAGGGGAACAAAACAGAGCGTACAGACAGAGCTAAAATGAATTACTCAGAGATGAGACAACAAGAGATACAGAAAAGTCAATCATTGTTCAATTTCTGAGAAAATTGTTTGTGAGTGTTCTTGTGCAAGTTATCGCATTCTGTTCAATGCAACAATTTACCTAAAAATGCTTTTACAAATCATTTCCTGATTGTTTGACAAACAGTGCGGGGTGAGTCACACATCAAAGTGTAATATTTAGGTTTCGTGTTTTTGGATCTTGAGTTTTGTATTGTGGACAGCAAACAAAATCTGTTTACCTTCTATTCTACTCAAGTATTATATAAACAGGTGCACTTGTGAACAGTAATCAAATGACGATGTGTTACTCTGCCAACAGTGAGAGTTCTTCATGGAAAAGGCGAAGTGCAGGGAATTTATTACAGAGGGACAGATGACCTTTGGCCAGTAGAGTCAGTGCAGTGTGACTGGCTTGCCTTTTTCAGCGCTGGTTTTACTTCCATCTTAAATTATTCCACTCCACACTGCTAAAGCCAGACTCGGCCCACTGCTTGCTCAAGCTCTGCTGTATGAAAGCATGATTGTGAATGTACAGACCGCTCTGAATCCGACCGGAGATTTTCAACAGTGCCTTCCTTCTCCCTCTCTCTCTCTCTCTCTCTCTCTCTCTCTCTTCATTTCACCCTCAATCGTTTTAGCGGCAACATGAGCTGATTTAGGAACAGTTAAAAGAGTTATGCCAGGGTTTGGGTGGTCTTGACAGAAGCCGGAGGGTTTAGTGTGAATGCGAGTTTGTGTAGGAGAATTTTCTTGTTGTCTATCTGCCAACTGACACACACATGAACTGCACTCACATGCCAATTCAAACGAGCAGGCCACGTGCCTCAGTAATCTATGGAGTGATGTCAGGAGCAGATCCATACATAATCTCTGCTGGTTTAGTTACTTGGTTCTGTTAAACATGAATGTGTTTTCTTTAGTCCTTCAGTACAGTTAATGTCTTTCTACTCTCAGAGCCAGACTTGTCTGTTAGCAGTGAGATTATAACCATTCTTTAAAGTGTTTTCTCTGGATTATTTGACAACATAACGTTTTTATAATATATAAACTTCTTTTTAATGTAGCATGATACATAATTACTCATACTGTACCAGGATATAATTTTGATTATGCACCCACACCAATCAAGTAAACACATTTTGTCTAATACAAACCTATGCACACTGACTCCAAGGAAATTTCCAAGCAGTCAGATGGGAGCTTGTGAATTTCTGAAGCGTTTGCCAGCTGCGTGTGCAGTTTGCGTCAGGTGGTCAGACTGCGGGCGTGTCGTCTGAGATTAACGTCTGTCAGACTCGGCACAAACATTCGAACAAAACATTTCACAACATAAAAGAAGAAATATCAGGAATCTACTGTGCTAAGCCAAATAAACCTACGCCGAGCTATTATGTCAGCACATCCTGTGTAAATCTGTGAATTCCTTCTGAATGTATTACTGGACCCTCTACCCTTACCTCCTCACAGGTGTTTCATTACACACACACACACACACACACACACTGAGATGTTTTGAGAGCTGATCATCAGGGCGCTTGGTGAAGAGCAGAGTTCAGAACAGTTTTTGTTTCATCACACACACACACACACACACACTGAGATGTTTTGAGAGCTGATCATCAGGGCGCTTGGTGAAGAGCAGAGTTCAGAACAGTTTTTCAGGCCTGGCTGATTTAGGCCCTGTGATCACGGTTATGGGTCTGAGGACACTGAGGGAGGGCAGTTGGCGTGTTTGTGTTGGTTGTTTAAGGAAGAGTCTTCCTTAGATCTTTTTGCTTCGTTTCAGCTCAGTTGAACTGTTTTCAGCCACATGGTTCAGTTCTGTGAAAGGACGCTGTGTAAATTGTACGGTAAACAAAAACCAAACCACATCAAGAAAGATTTGACCACATCAGTGAGCGCTTTAACTGACAACTGTAATAACAAATCGATGTCTGACCTCTAAAGAAAGCAATTAGCAGTACTTCAAACTATAAAAGACAAATTTGCTCTTTATGGGTTCAAACAAATAAAGCAAAATGTTTAACAACTTTCAGCATGTCGATGTGAGAGGAAATCAGACTTTATTGTTAGAACATGTTTTTGTTTGGTTTCAATCTAAAGCATCTCATGTGCTCCAATGAAAGCAGGAACATCTCACCTCTTATACATAAATAGATCAAAATTTCTTGCATTTAAATTATTTAAAATCCAGATTTTCAGTCATCTCAGACATTTGGACTCTGTTGTGTGTATGCATTTATTTGTGTGTGTGTGTGTGTGTGTGTGTGTATGTGGTTTACCTAACCAAATATCCAGGACAAATGTATACCCAAAAGTTAGCAAAACCTGACAAACCTAAGCCGAAATCTTCTTTTGGGGTGGACCTCACTTGTAAAAACATGATGTATATCATTTAAGTTGTAAAAATGCAGAAATGTTTCGGTTATGGTCAGAGTTCGTGGGTTATAGTGTTTATAACTAGCTATATATAAAAACAACAGATGTGAAGAAGTCTATGAATGTCCTCATTGGGATAGATAATTGTGTGTTTTGTGTATATAATATTGTCACTACTAAAATGGCTGCCTCTGTAAGGTCTCACACTGATGTTTCAGTAGTGCAGGATAACAGTAATCACACACACTGAGACCAGAGCACCACACACACACACACACACAAACACACACACAGCAGCAGCAGTCAGAGTTCAACCCACGGCTCGGCTGGTCTGAACTTGTGGTTTGTAATCACAGGTCTCGCTGTGTCACTGCCTTCATCTGTTGTCTCTTAGACAGTGTGTGTGAAAGAGAGAGAGACAGAATGTACTTTAACCAAATCTCACTCAGCTGTAGTTTTCAAATAAAAGGAAAAAAGGCTGTTGTTGTACACAGCCTGTTGTACACAGGCATCCACACACACACACACACACACACACACACACAGCAGACCGCTACCATCTGTAGTGATAGTCCATGTATGGTGTTTGATATGAGGGCCCTGTGAGTAGTTTCTGGTATAGCTTCATTACTCCAATAAGCATTTATTTAAAATGACTGTGAACTCCTAACAATAATTATAAACAGATTTTACCATAGTTACAGGGGTTAATTAAATGCACCAATGCAATTCATTACTATACAACACACTATCCCAAACAGTGCAAAAAGCATCATGTTTTTCACAGTTTGCATGTCTCTGTGTGCAGGTGGTGGGCCGCGTGCTGCTGCTGCAGCTGATCGATTATCTGACCAGCCGTTACCTGAGCGACCCTCTGGTGACCCGTCTGCTGAACAGCAGCCGTGTGCACATCCTGCCCTCCATGAACCCCGACGGCTTTGAGTCCTCCAGCCAGGACTGCGTGAACACGGTGGGCCGGTGAGTAAGTGATCCTAAAGCCTTATGAAGCGCATGATGGTGTAGATGATGCTCTTCTGTTGGTGTAGATGATGCTCTTCTGTTGGTGTAGATGATGCTCTTCTGTTGGTGTAGATGATGCTCTTCTGTTGGTGTAGATGATGCTCTTCTGTTGGTGTAGATGGTGCTCTTCTGTTGGTGTAGATGGTGCTCTTCTGTTGGTGTAGATGATGCTCTTCTGTTGGTGTAGATGATGCTCTTCTGTTGGTGTAGATGGTGCTCTTATGTGTAGATGGTGCTCTTATGTTGGTGTAGATGGTGCTCTTCTGTTGGTGTAGATGATGCTCTTCTGTTGGTGTAGATGATGCTCTTCTGTTGGTGTAGATGATGCTCTTCTGTTGGTGTAGATGATGC
>JAZGTI010018321.1:0-11708 GCA_036877585.1 Botia kubotai
CGGCTCATAATCAAACGGTTGTTTGTGTTTATTTAGGGGCCCCTGGCAGTAATCCGAAGGGTGGGTGGGAAGGCAACATACGTGCCATCAAATGGAGCAGCCAAGAAGGAAGTGCCCACAAGGGGTGTAAAGGTATGAGACCAGCCAGCAGCAGCTGCTGCTGCTTCATTAAAATGCTGCCTTATTTCAGTCTGTGCTCGTCAGGGGCTTTCTACACAACCATAACATTACAACTGTAATCACAGATTGCTGAATATCACAGACATATTGTGCAATCCCTCACATCAGATCACATCACAGTATTCTCCTGAAGAATACTGCAGTCTTCAGTGTACTGACACTGAGAATACGGTGTTTGTTTCCACAGGTCGTTATGTCAGGGATATCTGCATCCTCACCACTGGGGACTTGCCGTGGGTTGTGGAAAGAAACAGCATGTTTGCTAATAAATTTGAGACTGAAAGTTCCCCCGGGGCTTTGGACTGTCTGGAACTGTGGCACAGACACAAAGTTCTTCAGCAGGCCACGGTTCCTATTCAATCCTCGTGGCAACTGATCACAGAGGTCAACAAAATACTCTCCTGAACACAAGCCTGTTTCCAGCACAGAGCTTAACACAGACAATTACTACATACATCCACCACCAACTACATGATGCATATCAGCCAAAAACAACATTGTCTCATTTCCTGAAATCAACTCTCTCAGGTCTATATGAACTTACAGCTGAATATGGTGATAATTATTAATGTTAAATGATGAGCAACATAACTTCTGTATTATTAATAGCAACGTTAGTGAATTTTATGTTACATGTATAACATGCCTAAAGCATTTATAAAGCATGACATATAACCGCCCAACATGCCAAACAGATCCAACAAATACCAAAACCAACAAAGATGTCAATGGATCTGTTTCTATGTACTTACTAGTAGACTTTGTCCACAAATTGTATTTTAAGTTATATATTAAAGCACAACTAACTTTTATGCGTTTACTTATTTTTACTTATTTTTACATGATGGTGAAACTATATATTTGAGTATCATTTCTGTTCTAGCTGGATAGGACTTAATCCTGTCTTAGTTACTGTTGCTAACCTGTCCATATTTCCCACCAACACTTCTACCAGCTTCTGTTATTAACAAAGGACAATTACAAAAATTATAATTACAAAAACAATAGTCTTTCTGCATGTGCTCCGAACACACAGCGAGCTGCTCTGTACATCAATATAATTGTTCATGTAACCACTGCTGCATGTGATCATAAGACTGCCCTTTAATTTTATACCAATCATGTGAATTTTTATGCAGATGAGGTGAACATGAACATCTGTTCATCTGTTCTTCATCATTCCACAGAACTGCACTGAAGAAAAGTTACATCTACACGTGCCCTACACTCTTGCTTTTCTTCAGAGTGATTTACAGTGTGTTCACACACACACACACACACACACACATCTTAATCCATACGTGAGGTCTGAACTCATAACCCTGTTGTTGCTGGTGCTCTACCATTTAAACTACAGAAACACCAAAGAGACAAGCTCTGCATGAGCAAGAAACAGTGTCAAAACACAATCTTCTAATGGAGTTTATCTGACAGAGATATGGCTTCTGTCTGGATGTGAGATCTGTTCAGACTTCCCTGAGGTCAAACACAGGCATGGCAGATGGACATTGAAAAAAACCAAAGAGGTGTGTAACACAATACATAACCACAAGATAGGAGTAACAGGATCCATGATAGTTCAAATTTGATTTTGAAATGAACAGTCTACAGATGTTTATACACAGTATTCAAATGCTGCTAAACGTGTGTGGATGCACAGAACAGCACGCTCAGTCTACAGCCTGGACAGAAGACGACTTTGGAACGCAATTTGGCCATTTCCTCCATATTTAGTTAATGAAGACAAATGCCACGGAGAAATGTGTGCTCACTCAGACTGAACGCAGAAGCAGACAGGACACAATACGCAAGTATATCATTAATAAGTCTACCAATCTCAACCACACACACATACACACTGAATGTACACAAGCAGACTAGCCTGACTCCTGCTCTTCTCTTCACTCATAATGAGCTAGTGTTCAAGCTTAACAACATACAAAATCAGCACAAAATAAATATTTGATGTAAATTAACAAACACACACACGGCTTCGCATGAGCAACTGGCAGGTGAGCAAAAACAAAAGGTTCTGATACACTTAGGTAACAGGCGTGATGTCCTCTGTCTCGTGTACACACTGCAGAACATCCATTAGAAATGCAGAAAAACAGAGCGCATCACTCACCTTGTGGCAGATCTCTGTCTTCACCTCTCGGAGAGCTCGCTCTGAGAAAACACATCCACACGTTTGCAGGTAACAAAACCTAACAAACAGACACAGAACACACACACCATTAAAGCCACACGTGTAATATTCAAGACAACACACATATTTCAGGAGCAGATGATAACACTTTGATTAAATTATATGATTTAAATAAACTATATATACACCAAACTAAATATATAATCATTTGACTCCTCTAGCAGACAAATGTCCCAAAAGTTTACAAACAGAAATGTGAAGCTTGTGCTTTTGTTCAATTTGATACATTGTGAACACCAAACAAACATAACTGAGTTTTCTAGTTATTTTACATTTGCACAAATAGGGTTAGTAACTGACTCTCATGCAAACATGTAATGAGTGATAGAATTAGGATTTCAAGCATTTTAATGGCAAGTGTTAATTTCCTTTACATAAGTGTTTATTTCCTTCATATGCATTATGATGAAGTCTTATTTACGTCACAAAACAGAATAATTACTGTTTCCAAACAAACCGGTTCTGCTCTTAACTAGTTTGTACAGCAATGTTTTTTTGTTTTGCCTGACCTCATCAGAAAACACCCAGAAACATACTGCAATTCTGCTTAGTGCTGCTAGTCACACAGACCGTGTGGGATAAATACACTTTTATCCCACTTATCCTCTTATCCCATGATGCAACTGATGAAGTGTGAGAGCTGTAATCTAAACTGAAGAATTGAGGAAGAGCAGCAGATATTTCTGGCCACTACACAAGTCACATGCTTCTGTTTGTTTCCTGTAATAGTTCTGATAACTGTTCTATGATTGTAAAGTGTGTAAAATAATCAGGAATGAGCAGGTGTGCCTAAACTTCTGACTGTTGTGATACTACATGCCACAGATCTCAGCAGACGTCTGTAGATGTTAGTATTTCATCTGAAATGCGTGACAGGGCATGAGGTGAGATACACATGCTTACTTGTGCTTGCCGTTCATCTCCAGACCCACAACGGGACAGATGAACATGGAGCAGTGCATGTCTTCATAACGATCACCCTTAATGTTCTGCATCCCACCCTCCCACGCTGGATTATCAGTGAGGTTCAGCTCCTTTACATCCTGCAAAACATGCCAAACACACACATGCAAAGTTTTTCCTCATATTAAATGCCAAGGTTATTGTCTTAACCAAAACTCATTACACTATTAATATATTAAGAGCTTTCACAGTTTCAGTTTATCTGCAGTGTGAAATGTTGATGTGTTCTTACCTTGATGCTACGGATGTGTGCCACAACCTCAGTGTTTGGTCTCTCTGCTGACTTGTCCAGCAGGTACTCAATGATAGCATCTTTATTATACAGTCTAGTGAACCAAACAACTTTACTGCAGGTGCTTCAAATAAGGAAAACATACTACACGACTTCTACTACAGTAACACTAAGCATAACAACTATGAGATTTTGAGTAAATACCAATTCATAATCTGAACGTGTATGATAATAAACTTTACCTGCCCAGATCACAGGAGACAATAGGTCGTTTTAACCTTTCCTGACTCAGAGCACAATATTTCCATTTGGCAGCCAGTTCTGCATTTTTATCAGCCTGTAATACAAAAGTCAGAAATAATCACTGTCTGTCTAGCTGGTCCGTCTGTCTAGTCCTAAAACATTAAACTGACAACAATAACTTTATTTTTAATTTACATGAATGCATTTGGCAGTTTATCAAATGTGATTAACAGTATATTCCAGCTATACCTCTGATCGGTATGTATGTTTCCTGTATGTACCTTTGCGCTGATAACGCAATGCTCTACCGGCTGGGCAGACCGGAAGTCTTTTTAACATTCATGTGTGATTCTCGTTTTTATTCTGTGCAGTGATTGTATCAAATGGCAATACCTTAGTGTTTGCACATAACATTGAAAGTAAAACAATAGTAATAGATAAATACCACCACACATGATGGTTCTTGTATCTAATATCAGGATTTGTTACACCGTGATGTTACCGTGATAACGTACTTAGAAACACCGTAACACATGGTTGGTTTTACGTCTATACATAACTGAACCAATCCTGCATTATTATTATTATTATTATTATTATTATGTGTATTTTTTATCATTTTCTACTGAAGTTTTCAAAAGAGAATAAAGATGTATTACAATACCCGAGACACACTCGTGTGAAGTCGCTACAAGCTAACCTCCGAACAAACGATCAGCAAATACACAAAAGTTTCTTTACCTTTTCCACCTTTTTCGGTCCTTTAACTAGCTCATGCCTTTTTGGAATAGTTCCGCCGTCACATCCCATGACAAAAATCAGATTTAAAGCGTTTTATTACTGAGAAAATCTGACAGAAGCTGAAGGGGAAAACAACAGCAGACGAGTGTCCGTAAAGAGCGTCTGAATGTGAGGCTGATGTTTCAGATGCCGCCGCCTGCAGGGCGACTGAGACATTACAACATATCTGCAGAAACCAGCAGGTGGCGCGTCAGTCTGTACAGTTGAGCATAAATGACGGCTCATAATAAACAAACATCTTTGAAGATTAAGTCGTTGTTCTTCAGTGATGAACAGTTTTTAGACATGTCACCAGTTAGACAGATATAATCATATATACACCATAGTTTTTGTATGTGTTAACACCAAATCCTTAAATTCTTTGCAGTATCATTTAATATGGCACATGAGTATGATAATCATTAAAGACTGTAGTATAAACCACAGTATTAACATCTCATACAGTCATTGTACTGCAGTTTAGTGCCACATTTTGTGTGGATGTCAGACTATAACAAGCCCCAAAAAATGCTGCAGCTGGGCACTCAGTGTTGTCATGGTAATTTTAAGGCCATCAACGATGTATATGAATCAGAATGGCAAGTGACAGGTGATTTATTGTAATTTTGGAGGTGAGAGCTCAGAGTTAGGAGATGAGGTGAGTGCTTCTCACATCTATTTCCTGTGACTTCAGAAACAGCTGATTGCTTTAACATTGATGTGCACATCAGAGAGAACATTAGACTGAGCAGCAGCACGTAACTGCCCTTATCATTTATTACACTGCTACATCTAATATCATAAATACAGTTCAGTCAGAATTCATCATCATTTGTGACATTTCCAAATAAGAGGAATTATAATAATATGCTTTTCTCAAGTCAATTCTTTTATTTTTGTTTGACCTTATATAGGCTATATATCTCTTCTCCATTATCTATTTGCTCTACCAGTAATTCAGAAATTGCGTTATGCATCTTATTAGATTACATGTGCCTCTCTTATGGCTAAATGTTTTGCAATATAGATTTTCATTAGATCAAGAAGCGCTCTAAACACTCTTTCAAATACCTAAAGTGTCTCTCAACACAGTGCTGCAGATTCTCTTTCTCTCTCTATATGTCTGATAAACACACTCTCAATGTCAGCGCTGAAATTCTAAAGTCATTTATCTGTAACGCAATTGTTTAAATTGAGTTCAACAGAAAATCTAAATGCCCTCTGTACTCTTCTATTGCACATTCCTGCCCTTATGGGTGTGTTTCAATGGTGCATGTTATTTCAAAGAAGAACAAGAAAAGAAAGAAGAGGCTTGTTTTGTCAGAATACTTTTAAATGTTCATCAATAGACAGTTGCTTTTTGCATGCAGAAGGTGTAATTAAGACATCGACCAGCAGAGGCAAAAAATCCACAACCAGCCACCTGGATCCAGTCTGCTGTGGAACGCACCATCCAATCAATTCCTGATGTATAAAATCAAGTCCCGCCTTTTATTGTTGTTCTTGCTGAATATCCTGTTCGCTCTGAAATCTGCCACATTAAAGCAAGTCAAGAAAAGCTGTTTCATTGTGTCACATTCATAAGGGGAAAGCAGCAGTTAGGACAAAACACGATCGAACAGTCTAATTCATTCAATTGAAATTGTTATCTTAACCTAAGGTGCAGTCAGCTGAAACTGGCCTGCACAGATGAGGCGTCCTCTAACTGAACACATCAGAGTTCACAGGATAATGAATCAAATGCATTTAGCATGTCTAATTGGCCAGGCATCTCTGTGTTTGTACTGGCTGGGTTCATCCCAACTTCTTTAAGCAGGCCAAATTTTGGAAACCAGAGGAATGTTTTTCATGCTAAAGCAGGAAGCATAGCATACCGAGGAAATGTTGGCCGGCAGACATGGTTTAGACATCATACAGCGCGTTCAGGGTTAAAATAATAATCGTAAAAATGAGATTGAGGAAGAGAAAGAATATCTTGATTAGGTTTCAAAAAGCAGTCCATCAAAACACTGAAGGCCGTATGCGCTGAGCCTCAGAGAAGCCTAATGCACCTGGAGAAGTTCAGAACCGAGCCAATTTGTCAGTTATAACGGCAAATTTATTGAATGTTTGTGGACTTTAAAGGAGGCCATTAAAGTACAGTGAGTATGATTTGTTCCAGTAGATCATCATTATAAGAGAGCTGCTATAGATTTCATTTCTTATCATTCTTTTGTCATTACTTTTAAGGGTTTTTCTAAGGCTTGTGACTAATGATCACATTCATCATAGCACTTAAATGTCCCCTGGAAACCACTGATTAACTCAAACAGCACGAAAATGTAGTTTTACCTAAATCCATCTGTATAAAAAATCATTCATTCTGTGAATGTCTACTGTCTTAAATAGTTTTGTCACAGCACTGGACCATCAGAGCAGTGAAGTGGAAATCATAACAATAAATCAGTCTTTAAAATGACGGACGGTCAGATTTTCCAGCACAATAGGAAAAAGCTACGGGTGTCTCACTATGCAGCTTAAGACATGATAACTGTCCCTCCACCCTCACATCTGCAGAATGTCATTCTCAGAAAGGAAAATACAGCCCATCATTTATTTCTATTCTTTTTTTTATTTCTATTCATTTATTTCTTCTGGTCACCATCTCAGTTTGGGTCCATGAGCGTGTATTCTGGGTAAAGCAGTTTTCTGATGGTTTACTATCAGCACAATGGCAACACCTAGCCAGAGCATTCCAACAAAAATGATGATCCGTACGAATGATGCACACTCCTTCCAGTTTTTTCTCATCAGACGTCTGATGTAATTTGTCTGTCTTTGCAAAAGCGCTTGAGACAGTTTCCACCGCAGAAGATCAGCAGTAATTGGCAGAGCTGACGTTCCTAATAAAGGATGCCTGAAGCCTGGAATTCTGGCTTGAAAAGCCAAACTTCCAAAAGTATGTTGATGTGCAACCTCCAGCTCTACTGGACTCGCCACCGTGTGTCTTTTCTGCTCTGGTTAGGCTGATGTGAGATCAGACGCTTTCTGACAGCTCGCTGGCTGGGCACAGGTTACCCACCGGGCAGGTGACATACCTGTGGCTGAGATGAGAGTATGCATGTTTGTGTCTGCATGTCTGTGTGCTGTGCAGACATGTGCAGAGATGCTGCCGTGTGGAAGCCTGCGCCAGACTCCTCTCACTGCACCCCAATAATAACAGAAGTCACAGCCTGCACAGCATGACTCTGCATAGCAATGAGATGCACTGCTTTGCTTTTCAACATTCTCCATCTAAGGAGGGAAAAAGCTTGATTTTGAGTCTCTGCGTGTGAGTTTTCCAGGGATGGGCACAGATGTCATTTACACTGATGGTTGGGAAAGGCACTTTTCTTATCATTCACATGTAGTTCAACTACTGTGTGTGACACACAACTACATACACAGAACACACACTCTGATAGAAGAAAGACTTTTACTGTGCTTGTATTTGACTGGGACACTGTACAAACATAATTCTGAGCAATACTTCCTACATAGACAGCCTCCCTCCTTTTCTCACTTACTGTCTCTCGCTCTCTCTTTCTCTGTCTGTCTTTCACATCTCAGTCTTTACAGCACAGTCTAATCAGCTGTCAATTCTTCTTGAAAAAGCTTCTTAACATCTCTCAGAGCAGAAGATAGGAAAAGGGGCGGAGCCAGATGGCAGGAGAACAGAAGTGAAAAGCTCCAGGGTTTGACAAATGAAGGATCATGAGGCAGGCATCCATTGGGAGGAGGAAGTGTATGGGTAAATATTTTTAAAGGCTGTCAATAAATGTGCCAAGCTGAGATGAGAAAAGCTCACATGAGAAAGATTATCAGCAACAGAGAAGAGAGCGAGAGAGAGAGAGAGCACAAACAGTATATATATATATATGTACACTGTATGTTTCTCTTTCTGTTCATCCCTGTTATGCTGTGACATTTTCCTTTTATTAACATTGTTTTGAATAAATGAAGAATAAAAAATGAATGATGAAAATATATAAACTTTATTTCATTTGTCATTTGTTCAAAGCATTATTCATAAAAATGTCATTGTATTGATTTAATTGTTGTTTTTTGAGGGGGTTCAAACTGTTCCTCCTAAATCTAAAACACTCCACAGGTGGTGGCTGGGTGCTGGGGCTGTGTTAACTAGCAGTTTTCAGTTAGTGCTTTTATGACGTTTACACTTATTTTGGCCACATTATGCTGAATATTCCTATAACTCCTAGAAAAATATTGACTGTTGCTAGCCGTGATATTTACCAGTCATGATAAGACACCCCAGGGCGTCGATAACAATGTGTAGAGAGAACGCAAGGATTTCAGACTTCAGCTCATATACATACACAATATCAGCCAACAGCATATTCTGATCGAACTAACATCTGTAATTCTTAAATCACTACAAATAATAGTTTTCTGGCATTCTGTTGCATTTCTGTAAAGCAGCTTTGAAACAGTATGTATTGTAAAAAGCGCTATACAAATCAATGTGAACTGAATTAAACAGAATATTTGCTAGTTAAGACCGTTACTCATCAACTGTGTCATCAAACCTGAAAGATTTAATCCCAAAACAAACACCTCGCTGCTCTGGTGATCTCTGGTGTCTGTGATGGTTACTGGGAACATGCTTTAGAAGAGATCTCAATAACATCAAAAAGTCAGATATCTCAAAATTGTCTCTCAACAGTTTCTCAGATTAGCTACATTGCCATTTGCATTAAAACACTTTACCTGTACTGCCAACAGTTGACTCATTTGTGTTTATTTTTAACTAAGGAATAAACGTAAACATTATTTCTACATTATGAAAAATACATCTAAGACAAACTTGACACAAAACTGGGAACTGAATGAATCTCCTGACGTTTCCATCACAATGTGCCCGACAGCTGCGGGTTTAACTGCATGATGACAGTCGTCGCTCCATTCTCTACATTTCTCTCACAGGTTCCTCCTCCTCTCTGCTTTGTGTTTTGTTGCTCAAGAACTTAAAAAAATGTCACATCTCACTTTCCCACAGTGCTCATTCATCTGGACGGGTTAGTCATCTGTCAGTTAAAGCTGATTTAAGCAGTTCACCTGTGCTGGCCAGGGGGCGGCTGTTTCCAGACATGACTGAGAGTTTGATGAGGTGAGAAGAGATCGCTTCGGGTCGAACCTGTGCACACTTGCCCTGCGGAGGGCTTGATTTGAGAAGATAAGGACAGTGATGAATAAGACCCGCTGAGGAGATTTCATGTTCTGTTATGGTGTGACACCAGCTGTGTGTATGCAGAAGGTTAGAGAATAGATATCTGCTTCTAAATGTGAATGAATGTATCTATGATATTTATTTGAATGTACTTGTAGTATGTAGGGCTATACATGGGTTTCTTCAAGCATATCAAATGCTTTGCTTTTATACATCATCAAATTCAAATCAATTAGTTTTGCAATAAAAATAAGCGTTAACTCTGTTAATATGGCAGCAAATTTAATTTGGAGACCTCCCTGAATTCTCTGTTGAACAAAAAATATTACCTCTGAAAATCTGAGCTATCACAGACAAATGACCTAAAATATTAGCATTCAAATATAAAGAGGTTTAGAAGGAAAACATTAAACCTCTTAGAAGGAAATCATTATTCACACACACACACACACACATCATTATTCACACACACACACACACACACATCATTATTCACACACACACACACACACTGCCTGTAGAGCTCTGAGAATCTGAGAATGTGGGTCGTTTCCTCACAATAAACAGAGTCTAACAGCATTCTTGTTCATTGAGGCGTTTTCTACGGTCCCCACCTGCATTATACACGGCAAAAAACATCCCACCGTACTGAGTGTGTGCAGCCTCCATCTGTCACATTAACTCTCTGTGCACCACATTAACAAATGTGTCTGTATGTAGTAAATCAACTACATACAAAACTAGTGTGAACCGTTTGTGTTAAATGACCCTTCACCTGTGATCTATAGTTTGTGACTTGACCTACTTGACCTTATATTACATAAAAAAACATGAAACACAGCCTGAATAAAACTAGACTGTATGTGACTTTATGAATGTGAAAAGCAATTGGCTAATAAAAGTGTTGATTTTTGTTGTATCATTCATAAACGATCCATGCGTGAAGGGTTCATTCTGGGTGGAGGGTGAAGAGAGACTCGAAGCTACAGAAGCTGTGAGGAAATGCGTCAAACTGCTACAATGATTTGCCAAAACCACTGCAGAGGAGTGAAATACCAGCAGAAAGTCTGTCTAACAAGTTGTGAATGAATGAAGATGAGTAAAGGTGTGTTTCTATCCTGTCTTTCTCTCATGCTCTGCAACACTCACCTCACCAGCTGAAGCTCTTCTGCCTCTTTTTCTCCGTCTCCTCCTCATGGTCTGCACACTTCTTTATTTACTGAAGGGCAGTAACTATAAACTGTAGGCAAACACATTACTGAAGCTAGCACACAACACAGCCCAACACCTCACTGAGCAAAAACATGCCTCAACCAATTCTCATCAACTGTCTGTGTGTGCCCTGCTGGAGGAAACCCAGCGTCTGGAGTTTCATACCCACTATTAGACCGCGCTTCTCTCAACTCTCCAATCCACTCAAATCAGCAATCTCCTGCTGAACGATGTCATAGTGGAACAATGAAGAGGTTTGTGGAACAAGAAGACAGCATGCAAAATGATTGTTTGTAAAAGATTTGATGGCCTGTTCATTTTGGTGAGGATGTTGGTCTCTCTCTCTCTCTCTCTGCAATTTTTTTTGGCAGTCCTCTCCAGTTTGTGGTTTCTGCATACTGATGCTGTCAGGTCATGAGGGCTGTACCATCTCACCTAGAAAACCTCTGAGATGAGGAACGTTCTTCACTTGGTAACTTGTCCCAAAATCTCAATCTATTTGAAACTCTCACCTACAGTTCCACACCAAACTCTCCAACTCTGATTTAAGTATTTTAAGTATTAAAATGAAGTATTTTAGTACAGGTCCCCACACGGAAATAACCTATATAAACATATATGTTTTAATATATGTTTATATATGTTTTACATAACATATATAAAATTGGCCGTTTTCCTATATT
>JAZGTI010018322.1:0-11708 GCA_036877585.1 Botia kubotai
GTTCTTATTTTCTGTAAATCTGGGTTCAAAATGAATGATCAAAATGTCTAAATTGTGAAAAAAGATCAGCAACCATTAAAAAGGAAGTGGAGGTATATTTCTTTAATAATTATAGAAGTAACCATAAACATTTTGGTTGGAAAGGTGGTTGTCTTATGGTATTTGAGGAAATTCTGTGAAAACTTCCACCTGATTGACTTCCTCTGAGGTCTCACACCTGTGAGATGCCCCAGTTCTGTTCTCTCTCTCTCTCTCTCTCTCTCTCTCTTTCTCTCTCTCTGTTCTAATGACATGCAGGTTGTTAGAGAGCCAATTGCCTTTCCACCTGACCTACCTTTAGTCTTTAGTATGCTGTCTGCTTTTTATTGGTGTGCACGACTGCTGTTCGCAGTCATGTCAGGTTTTATTACACAATACTTAAAGTTTTGCTCCTGGATCAGCAATTACGGGCTACTTATTTCTTCATTTCTTCTCATTTCATCATAAATTGAGTCGTTAAATTGTCATCTGGTATGTTGTGTGTGTGTTCCAGAGGGATTTCCCTATTTACATCTTATTTTGTCGCTTTCTGTATCGCTGTTTAATCTTAATTCTACCCCAGAGCAGCCCGAAATCACCTCCTTTACTTCGGTTGTCATGGAAACCAAAGTCCATGTGGAGAAACAGAAAGAGTTATGGACCTTCTTTGTTTTTAATTAAGGTTCTTTAGTGTCGTGATTATTTCAAGCTCTCTGTGAGAGGACCCTGATTTTAATGACCTAATTATCATCTCCGAATAATAAATACTTTGATAGAGTTTGCATAATTTGACACATCTTGTTTACATTGTTAAATATTCATTTGAAAGCTATCAGGAACCAGTTTAATGTTTGAAATTTAGATTGTTTCCTAATTAGGAAAGAAACACGTCTTCACTTGTCATTGTTCGCCGCTGTTGCAACATCTCTGTTGCAAAAAACCTCTTGTATCCTCTTCAGGGTGAAGAGTGTAGTTTTCACCTGAGTATTGCATAAATTATATGATTTTTTTCAAAACACACCTGCTGCTCCTGCTGCCATAGTTTGGCCCCGCCCCAGACTCACACCATTGGCCACTGTTGTTCTGTTAGGTCACTCAGACAAATAGTGTCATGATGCATTTTGTCTTTTCCAGGCGAAATCTCTACGGAAACTAATCCAGCAGACGTTTAAACAGTTTGCCAATCTGAACGATGAGCAGTGTATTCTCAAGTTCTTCGAGATCCTGTCACCCATATACAGATTCGACAAGGAGTGTTTTAAATGTGCTCTTGGGGTGAGTTGAGTTTAAATGTGGCTTTTTGTTTTGTCTGCACTTTGTTCTAATGAACTGAATTAATTGTCCAGTTATTGACATGCAGGAGCTCTTTAGGTTCTGCTCTGATAGTGATGGTTTTGTTGAACAACGGGTCTGTAGCGCCCTCTGTTGGCTAAAACATTCCTGCATGAAAATTCTTCCATCGTTTGCTCACCTGTCATGTCACTCCAAACCTGTATGAATTTTATTCCTCTGTGGAACACAAAAGAAGGTATTTTGAAAAATGTCTTAGTGGTTTTGTGTCCATACAATGGAAGTCAATGGGTGTCACTGTTGTTTGGTTATCAACATACTTCAAAATATGTTCTTTTGTGTTCCTCAGAAGCAAAAAGTCATACAGGTTTGGAATAAAGGTGAGTAAATGATGGAAGAATTTTCATATTTGGGTGAACTATTCCTTTAATGAAGAAGTCAATAAAGTTTATAAGCTATGTATGTTTGATTGGCTGTACAGTTACAGAATATCTGTCTGCTGTTGTGTGTGACAGTCGAGTTGGGTGATATCAGTAGAGCTGGCCATCGGCCCTGAGGAGGGAATCAGTTATCTGACAGACAAAGGCTCAAACGTAAGTTAGTGTCATGTGATGGATGCTTTAATTGATAGGTGGAGGACTGGATTGATTGACAGTTTTACAGTTCATCTCTTTCTCTGTCTGTGCAGCCGACACACCTGGCCAACTTCACACAGGTGCAGAACATCCAGTTTGAGGAGCGGGAAAAGAAGGGCATGCTACAGTTAGATGTGGCTGGAGCGCCTGAGGTTACACATGCGTTTAGTTTTTGTTTAGTTTAGTTTTTTGTTTTGTTTTTGTAATCTTGTTGTGCGTGGGCTCGTTTCAGCCTCTGATGGTGACAACCACGACTCTGAACATAGCAGAGAACATGGCTGATCTCATTGACGGTTACTGCAGGCTGGTGAGCGGAACTTCCTCTTCGTTTATCGTCCGTGTACAGAAAGGTGAGTCCTTGACACACAAACACCTGCGGATGCACATTGGCACAATCTCACACGAACAGTCTTAAAGTATGTACATATACATTGCAGGAAATCACCAGCTCACTCTTTTTCCAGTATTAAAGGGACATATAATTGTTAACAAAATATATATTTGATTGCTCTGTGTGTGTTAACAGAAGGAGAGAGAGCTCTTCCCTCAATCCCAAAGGCTCCAAGGTAAGTCTCCAAATTTAAATTAAAGTAATTTCTAATCGAGTAAACACGATTAGTCACAAATTTGCTTATTTGTGAATTTGCTAGAAAAAAAGCAAATTATTATTATTATTATTTCTCTTAATATTTTTTAAAATGTACATTTTACAACTATTGTTGTCAAAATTACATTCAGAATCCTAGAAAAAGGAAAATATAACAGTTTTACCATTTTAATAGATCATTTTCTCTCTTGTTAGTACATCAGCACTGTTTCTAATAGTTCTCCAATAGGGAGCATCAGTTTCTCTTTAACACCCTGTTCCTGCTTCCTTAGTGTCTTTGGCTCAAGCATGTGGAATCTCTCAGTGTAGCTCTACAGTAATCTGACCCTCAGCCCTTTAAACCCATAGTGTCCATCTGTTATGTCATCTCTTTTACACAAACTCCAGCTCAGTGGCTTCAGCACAGATCAGCATATCTGTCAGACTAGGACGAGGTCACACAGTGATTAAGCTTGATTGGAAATGTACACCATTCATCATCTTCAACCTCTCCCACACAGATCGGCCAACCATGAGAAGCGATTACAAGGAGTTCGAGCCAAAGCCATTTCTGTTTCAGGTAGGACTACATACTGTACAGCTGTTTTCATCCTCTGCTATTCTGAGCTATGAGATAGTGTCATATTTTCCTTGATGATGATTAGTTTAGTTTTCTTGAATCAGCATTTTGCCTGTTTTTGATTCATGATTTTTGTGAGTTTGTGGTCACCTTTTAATTTAGCTTAGCTGGATGTACATAGCACGTCCACAGTAAGGTCCTAGGTTTGGGTCCCAGGGAACACAAAGTGTATGCTTTCAATGCACTGTAAGTTTTGGATAAAAGCATCTTTCGGATACATAAATGTAATTGAAGGTGAAGCCCAAACTAAAGTTGTAATTGATAAAGCTGATTCTAGATTAGAGAGCTCTCAGGATGCCAATCTGTCTGCTTGAGTAATGTTGACATTGCTCTAGTTTTCTGTCAATTAATGATTTTCAGTGATGCTAAGCTGTTGTTCTAGTCAGAATGAGGTAATGGAGTCTGTCATTCTGCCTCTAAAACTCCACCAGACCAAACAACTACACTCTAATTGTGCTTTCTGCTGTTTAGTGTTGTGTGTGTGTGTGTGTGTGTGTGCGTGCGTTTGTCTGTGTGTGTGTGTGTGTGTGTGTGTGTGTATGCGAATGCATCCTTTAATATCTTTCCTCTGTTGATAATGGTTTGGGGCTTTCCTTTATTGCCTTGTGTAACAGCCATGAAATCGCCTATAAGCCTCTTATTAGTGCTGACTTTATTTGTTATGATAAAGAAATTAATCTAACGCTTTTTTATTTCTTTCTATCTCTCTCTCTCTCTCTTTCTCTCTATTTTTTAATCATTTGCATGCTGACTGGATCCACAGATGATATTGGTGATGGTAAAGTCTAATTTTAATATGCTGTCACACGTGTGCTGTTGAATACATTCACTTAACACAAAAAGATATAGATATACATTTCTTGCTTCTAACTATTCTGTTCAAATCTGCCTCTCACCGGACAAATATAATGTTACTGTTCAAAAACTGTCTCAGTTTTTGACTGTATTAAATGTCTCGACAAGAACATTTTTCACTTTGGCATTAATAGAAAGTCTGAGCTGGACATATCAACTGCTCTTCCCCTTTTAATATACAGTAGCCAACAGGCTTTTGTTATGTCACAGCTGTGAATCATAGTTTCCCACCTAATATTCTGTTGCAAGTTGTATCAGAGGGAGGGGCTGAGCAGTGCAGAGATTAGTCATCAATATTAGTAGTTAGTTTTTCCAGAAAAGTAAAACTCTACATATTAAGTTGAGTTCATTTTATTGTTTTACTCTTAGACCACTAGCATATTAGATGGCTTCAAAGCTACTGTTACAGTGCTAATACAGTGCTAATGTTACAGAGCTAATGTTGCTCCAAAATAAGTTTCTATTTGTGAGACCTCCTGCACCAGTATGCTACAGTGGAATTTGAGGTTGTTTTGATCTGGTGAAACTAGTCACCGCCTGCCATGAGGGGAGGTTATCTGTCAGAAACGCTTATCCCTTTCTTTCGCTGGGAGGGGAAAGGGTTTGCTCACGGTACTCGTCTCTTGGGAGTTGTCTGGGCTTTCAAAATCTGTTGATTTCCAACACATTCCTCACGAAACATCTTTGGCTTACAACTTTTCCTTGAAATTAGATAAGATAGACACAATAGCTGAGGAGTTACCCATGACTTCATCTGTTTTTTTTCCCAAGACACCAATGCTTTGGAAAAAACTCCCCCATTCAACCAAATGTATGTGCTTTTGTAACAACTGTGATATCACAGCTGTGTGAATACGATCTGAGCCAACACAAGCCTATCCTGCACGCTAGAGGCTTTGAGCACTTAAACACTAAGACACTTTAAACAGCACTGTAGTGTTCACTGGGAAGGTGTGTGCGTGTTTTACTGAAGATGATACGGGTGCTAATTTTGGAAAGGTGCTGGTGTGTTTGGACTTATGCGGACTGTTTATTCTCATTACAGAAACCGACGACTACGCAGAGATCATAGACGAGGAGGACACGTACACTATGCCTTCCAGTGAGTATCTGTAACTGCTTCCACACTGATCACAGATCAGTATTATGGTGCTTCATCATTCATTTCACTCTACGTCTGATTTAAGCAGCTGAATTGAGATCAGTTTTTGTGCTTCGTCCGTAGAGGTTAATTTAAAGTGTTTAATCAGGAAATCTGGAATAGGCTGTGAATATTCAGCATTACTATATTGACATCCAATCAGATGTTGTCTTCAACTCAAATGAGTTGAGGTCTGATGACCTGGAGGTTGGGTTTACTTTTAGCATAGGCGTACATGGTTTACTGTCGTTGGATGGAATAACAGCATTGAAATGTATTGTAAAGTGGAGTTGGGCAATGTATTAAATATTCACAATATATTCACAATGATTTCCTGATGATTCACAAAGAAATCCAATAATTTTATTGCTGAAAAATATCAATAAGTATGTTTTATATACATGTAGTTGTTATTGGCCAGTTGCATGCATTCTGAAGTTAATATAACACTCTAGCACAAAACTATTTCATGTTTTCTCAACACACTGTTTGGTGTTATAGACATAGAATCTCCTGTAACTGGCCGGAGTCGGTGTTGCTTTCTGCTCAGCTGTTTGTTTACGTTTGAAACTGAACTCTAGAATAACGTTCAGTTTCCTCTCTTTCCCTCTGTGTGCCTGTCTCAGTCAGGACATGTTGCAATCAGCAATTGAACCTTTGTTAGCCGCATCTGCGCCGTCATTGATTTAGAACATTACTCTTTTATTTTAAAGCCGAAATCCATAACCTTTTTTGGTTAAAAATGAACAAAAATCAGTTATTGGGCAAGTACGTGACGGAACAGTGTTCAAAACGATCTCCTTACCTCACACTGATTCCCAACGGTAAGTTTATAAAAATTGTTTATAATCTGAGCTGTCGGATCAGATTTCTCCGTTTGGCGAAAGTTACGAATCAAAGCTTTATTGTGAAAAGGAAAATAATTGTCCGTGACCTTAATGTTGTCCAGTGTTATATTTGCCCTTTGTTTTCTCTCGTTATCGGCACAACAGAATATTACGGACTAGATGAAGGTAAAACTGTTTCTCCTGCTGTTTTTATTCCCTTCATATGCTTGAAACTTCCTGTGTGATGATGGGACCCGTGTGTTTGCTTTCGCTTTGCCTGTCTGTGTGTTTCACGTGATTGAAAATTTATTCATTGACTTTTTAATCTGCATAATATAACACAGCTGACACCTTCAGCTTTTACTGAAGGTGCTCCAAAATGGCTCTGACACTTATGTATGTAGGTTTTTAGTGTTGTGAGTATTTACAATGTTTTCCCTTTGGTATGGTATGGCATGTATGGGATGGATTCTTTATTGTTCAACTGATGTATGTATATGTATACATATATTTATAAACAGCAGATACTATACTACATATACTACACACTTGCATGGTGTCTTATATATTTGATATACATATGGTAAAGATTGCCCAATCACACAATATGTGATGACTGTGACTGTACATTGTCTTTCAGCCCGGGACTATGAGATCCAGAGAGACAGGATCGACTTGGGCCGCTGTATAGGAGAGGGCCAATTCGGAGACGTGCATCAAGGGATCTATATATGTCCGGTATAAGCTGTATTTATATGCGTGTATATGCATTATAATGTTTTATATGCATGGTTTTATCATGGTGGTGGTATGGAACTACATACAGAAATACATACAAATTACTTTTGAAAGAAAAACACGAATATTTTAGAGAACTGAGGTCTTTGTTTTTGTGATGTCAGGAGAACCCTGCGCTTTCTGTGGCAATCAAGACGTGTAAAAACTGCACATCGGATAGTGTGCGAGAGAAGTTTCTCCAAGAAGCATGTGAGTCACATACCCAGCAGCCCTCAGTAGGGGTTTCTGGAATACCAGTGAACCTCTGTTTTCTTCTAGTAATGTGTGTGTGTGTGTGTGTGTGTGTTTGAATATGTGGTTTTACAAGGACACAATGTGTATAATAACATGTATAACAATGTAAACATCTTTTATGGGGACACTTCCTGTGTCACTTAAGAAACATACTAAGTGGTGATTATTTTGTTAATTAAAAAATGCCAAAAAGTTTTCTGTGAGGGTTACGTTTAGGGGATAGAATATATAGTTTGTGTACAGTATAAAAACCATTACGTCTATGGGGAGTCCTCATAAACCACATATAACAACATGTGTGTGTGTGCAGGTTTGGACAAAAATCCTTAACATTGAAAACCACAATGTGAGGATGTTGGAAATGGTTCCTGCTATATGAAATGCTCATAAATTAGCCGAATAGCATGTATCTTCAAATCTAATTATGTCAACAGTGTTCTGTGGAGATTAGAGTTAGAGACAGATCACAGCAAATCATTGTTTTGAGAATCAACAAGAGGTCTTCACTTATATTCTGTACCTTTTTAGTGCAGTCAATTAAAACTTTTTTACTGTAACTGTATTTATGATATAACTGTAACTGTATTTCTCATGTTTTATGATATAAAATGATGCTTTGATTGATGCTTAGATTTAAGTAAAAAGAGGTCGAACATTTGGCATTGACAACTTTGTGTCTCTGTGTGTTTCCATAGTGACCATGCGACAGTTTGATCACCCGCACATTGTAAAGCTGATTGGTGTCATTACGGAGAATCCGGTGTGGATCATCATGGAGCTGTGCACACTGGGAGAGGTGAGACGAGCATTCTGGGGGAGGGGCTGAACATCTTGAATCAGCGCAGCAGAGATAACGCTCTGCTCAAAGAGAACGTGACAGCATTAAACACACATTATTCACAGAGATGAGGCCGAGCTTAGGGCTGGAGGAATCCATCATGACGGCTTGTCTCATAAAACGGCCATAAAGGCGCAGTAAAAATGATTTCTAGCTGTGGCAGTTTGTTATAGTATCAAGATGATTCAGTTTAAGCGTTTGTGTGTGTGTGTGTGTGTGTGTGTGTAGAGCTTACTGATGTCAAACTGTTACAAGCCATAGAGCTTAAGTTGGGTCTAAACACAGTCTGTAACACAGCCTGTTTACACCTGCTACACATGGTTGATTGACAGGTGGTCAGACCTTCATTGTTTTCTGGGACACTTTGGAATGAATGACTGCATATGCTACAATTTAAACAGAAATAAATTGGATCACCTTGAGATGGGTAATACCAGGTGTAAACTGGCCTGTGACAATATTACAGATTTAAATAGAAACTGTTGATGGTTGTTGGTAACTGTTCTAGTTAAGTCTGGTTTGAGAGTTAAAAGCTGTTGTTTCCTAAGCCTGTGTGCTGTTGAAAAAAGGATGTAAGCCCTAGTGTCCAGTAGCTGAATTATACACCAGCGCTCTCTAGTGCTCATTTCTGATTCTGAAAAACCAAACATTGCCCTAACTAATTAATTCTGATGAATTACACAGAGATCTGATTTTAAAGATAGCTGCAACAGTTGTGTTTGAATATTTACTAATATATTTATGAAATGTTCTTGTATTTCCAGCTGCGTTCCTTTCTTCAGATTAGGAAATACAGTCTTGATTTAGCCTCCCTCATCCTATTTTCTTACCAGCTCAGCACAGCACTTGCATACTTGGAGAGCAAACGCTTTGTGCACAGGTGAGTGTACACACTGTCCACAGGCATTCACAAACGTTTCAGACTGACTTCATAATGCTCTGCTCACTTCCTGTTGATTGGTTCTGCACAGGCTTCTGATCCAGTAAAATTCTGTATTTATTTGTTACACTCAGATAAGGTAGAAATATCAGCTTTTAAATTCCCTCTCATCATTTTTTTAAACAGAACACTTTTGTTTTCAGGGACATTGCTGCGCGGAATGTTCTGGTATCTTCAGTGGACTGTGTGAAGCTGGGAGACTTCGGTTTGTCTAGATATATGGAGGACAGCTCCTATTATAAAGGTTTGTATACACTTTAATCAGCACAGAATGGCCTCATAAAGACATGTAAACAGTAACAGAATGCTGCAGTGCAACCAGAAAAGGATCAGCAACAATATCAGTGCTGCACAGTACTAGTTAGGCAGCTGAGCTATTAATAGTAGCACAACTACTGACCAATCAGCATCCATGACCAGAACTATCCACTTATGTAAATGTATGTACCATACCAGTACTTCAAAACCCAAAATTGTACTTTATACCTTCTCGGTTTTGTGTTCAGTGTGCGTTCTTAAAATTTTGCATGTGAAGTTTTATTAATCTTTTATATAATAAAACATTTGTATTTTCATTAATTATTATAAATTCTTGGAATGTTTACTAATATTTAATTTAACACAATCCATGGCATGTTTTTCATTTAATATTGTAGACTTCACTCGTTCTCTCTCTCTGTCTCTCTCTGTAGCCTCTAAAGGAAAACTACCTATTAAATGGATGGCGCCAGAGTCAATAAACTTTAGGCGCTTCACCTCAGCTAGCGATGTGTGGATGTTTGGTAAGTGAGAGAGAGAGTTTGTGTGTTACACCAGTTTACTGCTGTAAATCCCCTTTCAGAAGCTGAAACTCAACATCGTATTCAATACAGAACGTGTTCAGACATTCTAATGACCTACGCTGTTATATTTACTAACACTTTCCATCAGTGAAATATGTACAGTCCCTTTGAGTCCTCTAAACTGTTTAGAAAATGAACCACAGGTCTTGTCTGTGTGTAGTGAGTGTTTCTGCCATAAAGTTTATCTTTAATTAGTGCTAAAGTTGAATCCCACCTAAGTCTTTTTTAGATTAACTGTGTACAGGAGAATTTATTTTGTGTGTGTGTGTGTTTTAGGAGTGTGTATGTGGGAGATCCTGATGTATGGAATTAAGCCCTTCCAGGGTGTGAAAAATAACGACGTGATTGGGCGGATTGAGAACGGCGAGCGTCTAGCTATGCCGCACAACTGCCCGCCGACCCTTTACAGTCTGATGACCAAGTGCTGGGCGTATGACCCCAGCAAAAGACCTCGGTTCACCGAACTCAAAGGTCAACTCAGGTCAGTTCACATGCATTGCCTTGCAATATAAGAGAGCAAGAGGAGTATGATAACAGCTTCACAAACAGTACGAAGTCAAGAAGCTTTCACAGATTCTGCCTTGTCTTAGAATTTTAAGGTTGTGCTTTGGCGCATTTCAGATTTGGATATTGTTTTTAGACTAGAAGTGTCCGATTCTGCCTGATAACGGTAGAGGGCGCTATAACGCTCTAGTATAAAGCATTATAAGTCCGTTTAAGGGTTTATGCAACACTGTATTGTTGGTTTGTGGCTCTTCAGATTAGGTTTGTCGTAATCTCTGAAGGATGAAAGAGTCACAGACGGATCATGGTATCTTGTTCGATGTTGCACACTATTCATGCTGTCTTTAGGAATGTGTCATGTCTGACACATTGATCTGTGGTGCTCATTTGGGCAGTGCAGGTTCAAGGCCAGCTTGTGTTTTCTGTTAAACATGTTCAGATTTCTAAGGAAGTTAATTCTCTTTGAGCCTTGACTCACTTACTGTTTGTCTGTGACACTTCCTGTCTGGAGCAGACTGTAGTTAGAATACAAAAATCAAACTCTTTCTCTCTTTTTAACACATTTCAAAGTCTGTGTCTCTCTTTGTCCCTGTCAGGCACGTGTAGACACTCACATACACTTACTTACCTAAATAGGGCATTCCATAGATTCCATTTAATGCTTTTATACACAGCTAGTTATAAACATTATAACCTAACCCACACTCTAACCCTAACAGAAAACTTTCTGTATTCTTACAATTGAAAACAAACTTTATTTTTTATTTACTTTATCTTTTATAGTTTTTACAAATGAGGACGTCCCCAAAATGAGGTTTTGCTCAGATCTGTCAGGTTTTGCTGACAGATTTTTGCTTTGAGTACAAATTTGTCCCCAATATATAGTTAAGTAAACACACACACACAGGCAGATGAGAAGCCTTCCTGCAGCTGTTTGCAAAGCATCCTTCATTATACAATAGTATTGAGTTCCAAAAATGTCTGTTCATGTCCACACATGCAGTCAGTCAGTTCCCGTAAACCTCCTAAACTAATGGAAGAGGCCCCACCTGTACTCATCATCACATATCCAAAGTAATCTTGTCTGCCTTGAGTGAAAACATCTGTTTCCTGTTTCATACTAAACAAATTTGACAGCATTCCAAATTTCCAGATAATTTCTGAGGGCAGAGCAAATTCAAATTCAAATCTTTCTGTTGGTCTGGCAGTCTTTCCATCTGTCTTTCCTCCCACTGTTAATTTTACTATACATTAAATCGTGGCCTTTCTGTTTCTTGTGAATATGTAAAATAGACCCTGTAAATATTTGCACTGTTAACAATCTGTAAGGCGCAATTACAGCCATGATTGGAAATAATTAGGGCTCAGGTTTAGTCAGTATCCTTATATGTTTGATAAAGAAACAAATGATGAGCCAGTTATGATCAGATTGGCCAGTTATGATCTGAGTGGACTGAAGTGTTGAATGTCAACTTGTCACCATCTAGAATATACAACATGATATTGATGTGGCTTCACTATGAATATGGTGCAAATGATTGTGATTCTGCCCAGTTAACT
>JAZGTI010018323.1:0-11708 GCA_036877585.1 Botia kubotai
TAAACATTTCTGGCTCCTGCAAAAATCTAAGCCATTTTTTGCCCCGGGCCTTGTTTAATTTCAGACCGTGATGTGCATACTTTATAGTTTGGGGAGTAAAAATCTAAGTAAGACATACAAATGCTGTAAATATAACAAGCAGCAGCATGCGTCAGGCTACACGTGCAATGTTAAGATGTACTGGCTGGTATCTTGGTTTGGATGTATTGATTTTACAGCACTGTGTGTTTGTGGTGTGTGTGTGTGTGTGGAACACCAGGCCTCGGCCAGCGAGAGAGGAAGGGCTGGTAATTGCTGCTCACGGCAGAACTTTATCAAAGCTCTCCATCTAAACACAAGGTGATGGAAGCTGGCAATCAACAGCGGCTCTCAACAGATACTCAGACCCAAACAGCAACCTCTGCAAACACAGAGGTAAGCACGATGTATCCGATACACTTCAAGTAAGCTTGCAATAGCTGATAATTAGAAGCTCTACCAATCCCTTATAGTTTACATTCAAAACGGGCATCCGTTATACCTGCAAGCGTATACAGCGGAAATGCAAAAGTCACCTTGTTCCATATTTATATCCACAAAGCTGGGAGGCATTAAAATAACCAAAGATGCTTTTAAACACATCACCCTCACATGCGGAAAAGAATGCATCTTTTAGTGGCAGCTGCAAGACAAAGCCCAATGCAAATTTGCGCGCTTGAGCGATCAGACGCCTTCAAACCCTCGTGACATTTACACAGGCTAAAAAAGCATGTCAATTTTCCCCGCTCCAATTTGTAGAGATGAGCCGGCTTAGCGTTGCACGTCCCATTCAGACAACAACAAACAGCCGTGGAAGAAAACACATTTAGCCTGTCCTCCTGGGTTGTGAACGTTAGGCATGATAAAGCATCGTCCACTCCATGAAGAAGCTTTAGCTGACAGGCATGCTGGGAGTGTTTGCGTGACCACAGAGATGTTGTGCCGCCACAGTCTGCAGCCGAGCCTAACGTTAAACATCCGTGAAGTCGTGTTTCACACTGACACAATCAGACAAAACACTACCTAGAAAGCTCACAGGGTTTCAGCACATACATTAAAATAACGTTCTTATTCTCAACCAGTCTAATTCGGATGTTTTTTGAAATGCTTTGAAATGAGCATGAAGTCATTAGCGTTACTAAGCTACAATTTTAAAAAAGAAACATACAGCATTTAGAAGGAAACAATTGCAAGACATTTCCTAACATTTATTCTTGAGTAGATTGTTCCCCTCTGGTACGCTCTTAAAAATCAAAGTTTCTTTGTAGTTTAACTCTGTAGTTATTTAGAAGATTATCTAAAAAATGGGCACATCATCAAAGAAGCAACTGATGGAATTTATGTATATATTACTGTGGGGGCTGCTTTGGCTTAAAGATTGATTGTAATTTAACTCATTTATTTGCCCTTGAAGGGCATGCCTGCCATGATAGCATGGTTCAGTTCTGCCCCATAACCCCACCAAGGTGCCCATCCCTCACACCTCTGATTGGCTTCACAAGTATTGAATTAAGTTTACAACAAGACCTGAAAACTGACCCTTTTCTCATCAACAGCAAATAGGCTAAAAATCCCTAACACATCTGAGCCACAAAAATCATTATACGGTTATTTATCATCATTTCAATTCAATTGTCTGCATGTATTTGTATTACACTATGTGGAAACAGGCCACTTTCAGGCGGTGCTGAGGGCACCTGTGTCCATATACTCTCACAACAGCCGCTATCATTATCAGCCCTCAGGGGAAAGAGTGGCTGGTCTGCTCCAATCACATGATAACAATCCCATAATGCATCCTACCAGCCACCTTTTAGCCCAGGCCAAATGAACATCAGCACCATTCTCTTCTGTTAAAACAAGAGACATGGATACGACTGCATTTTCAAGCATCGCTAACCTACAGTGCCCAAAAATGATCTCTAGGTTCACTAGGTTTTAAGAAACTGCCATACATTTCTGTACATAAAAAGTGCATTGTAAATGTGCTATGTAATTAGCTAATGCACAATGAAGGTTGTTCAGAGAATTGAAACGCTCTACTGGTTGAAAATTGCATCATTCCACAGATGTAATTAATGCATGCGAAGTTTCATGATAGTATCTTTCATTTTCAACGCCGTTTTTTAAGAACAGATCCCATGGGTAATATATACGTTTCCTGCAGCGACGTCTCAAGGTTGATACCTATTAAAAAGGTACTGTGGAATCCAGTTTTATTCATTTTATATTATATTAGTATTATTAATTATTATATATTCTTTTTAATATAAGACTTGGCTTAATAATTCATTTAAAAAGTAATTTTAGCAGGTCATTAAAGACAAACCCTAACCCAGCTTCTTCACTTTAAATATTCCTGCTGATTTGGACCTTCAAGGAATTTCTGCTTGCCAACAGGCTGACATGAAACTGTCTACACATTTAATATAACTAGGCTTGTTCAGGCAGCACAACTGGTAGATAGTGGCACTAGGAATGCCAATGTCTTGAGTTTGATTTCCAAGGAATGCTCTTACTAATAAAATGTATGGACAGAACGCACTATAAGTTACATCTAAAACATCTGCCAAATATGTAAATGAAATGAAGCTTGTTAGGTAGACATAAACCTGTCTAACAACTGTCTACCCAGCATGCATTCTAGTGCCACCCAACAAAATTGTAGCTCAATTGAAGGTTGGAAGTTACTAAAAACTGTTCAACGCATGACTACACGATCTCAAATGTACCTATTCACACGCATGCTGCAAATGTGCACTACGCCTCGTTAAAGAATGGTTTTAAACCGGCTTTGTCAGACAGGCACAAGCTCTAGGGAATTACTGATTCACTGGTTCAGTAGCTGAAGGTTGAGAACTGTACCGCATGTTGAGAAAGTCATCCGCGATCGATTACGCGTCTCGACTCAAACTCATTTGTATGACTAGAAAAGCTTCTTTTATGCTGCTTTTCTCAGATAAACGGTTTTCTTTAAAGTCACTGGTTTTACAGCTGTCATATTTTCAGCTCTTTTTTAAATTGTCTCTAGTGGTTTGGTTCATTTTTGCTGATCTGCTAACTGTTACTCCTCTAGAGCAGTAGGTCTCAAACTGAACCAGGTGGCACTGAACACCCTTAATCTCAATCAGGGGTCTCGTTTGACATTCTTTTCACTAATCTTTCCTGAGTCACTGATCCCTGATTATGCTAGACTGCTGCTTTTAGCTAATGAATCTAAATGAGCCGATTGTTTTCTAGTTAATGTTAAAACAACCAAATATAGATTCTTCTCCTGTAGTGTACCCTGGAAAAAAGTTGTACAGGTTAACATAACATAACATAATGAGGGTGAAAGAACGAGAACAGAATTTTCTGGTGAACTTTTCCTTTAACTCAACAGTGATAATACACCCTACAATAAACCAGGTAGATAACCAGGTAGGTTTTCTACCAGTAACCAGTAGGTAATCTATTCTAATTTTTTATTTTATTTTACCTTTTAATTGAATGTTTTTATTTTGCATTAAGCTCAATTAAGAAAAATAGTGTTTGTATTTAGTTTAATATCATAATCCTGGTTTACAGGATTATGTCAACAATAGTCTACTATAAAACTCTTTAAGGAAGAGTTGTCATTTTAAACCAGTTAAGGTTGGTTTTTCAGCAGGGTTCAGTAAGGTGGGTCTTGTATAAATCATTGAAGGTTCAACCAGTCTTTGTCTGACGTGACTCTGAAATACACCCGATCCTTGGTGTCTTGTATAGCACTCACGGTTTGATGTGAAACTTCCCAAACATCAATAACTGGGAGATTGAAAAAACAGACAAGGTGTGACAGTTTCTTAGTATTTGAGGAACAAAGAAACATTTGAGGTTAAAAAAACATGCAGACTGCCTCAAAAGCAAGCCATCAAACCATGCAAACTGGGGAAAAAACGTGCAAAAAAATAAAAAACAAGGGCCGGACCACCCAGAGAAGTCATGTGATCCAGACGGAAGAGAAAAGCAGTACCTGGTATGATCTGAGAGTCTCCTGAGAAAGCATAGAGAGAGAAGGCAGGACACATATTGTTAAAGCAGAAATAGTTCACTTCACATGCATCACATTTCATTCAGGGCTGGATTTAAATCTGTTTGTTGCATATGTAAGATGCCACACTGCTGGGTAAGATCACACAATCCTTGCTTTTATTAGCATTTTCTTTAGGTAGGTGTGCAAGAATGTCCTTTTTAAATGGCAAACTGCCATCCCCTTTCAAAGTCAAGGAAACTTCTGTTCTAGAAGAATAAGGTTTGTAGAGTTGTACATCACAGGTAGAACAAAGAGACAAGGGAGTAGGTTTGAATCGATAGCACAATTTTGGCTTTGGTACGATATCAGCCTCTGGAACATCTGTATCAATACTAGATCAATATCTAGACACGATGAATGAAAATGAAACCGTTCTAACGTCAAATTAGATGAATGTATTAACTAAATGTAATGTGATTTGTTAAACATATTTAATTCATTATAAATACAATGAAGTCAACCGATAAATTCCATTAACTCAATATTCTACAAACTTCAAAAGATTATATGTCCCTAAAGTTATGCATAAAAGGATTTATGTGCTTTGCAAACACTATCCATAAGTGTATAGACCCTAATACTTACAATTTTCTAATTATTTTATGGAGATTATTAAACTAAAAACAGCTGAGATTATTATGTTGAATACTTAAACATGCCACAGTTAAAGGTGCAGTAAGCCATTTTTGATAAACGATATTTATATTTGAAACCGACACAAACACACCGCACTCCTTATTGCTCCGCCCTCAAAATAACAAACACTAGCTATACAAAACATTATGTTTGATTTTAAACAGTAGTGGACTAACAGTGAACTTGAATTTATTGACAAAACTCGAAAACAGGTATGACGGGGAAAAGCTTTTCTCCTCGTGTCCCAGAAGTTCAGTCCAAAACAGAGGTGGGTTAAGAAAAAGAAAACATCACAGATCATCCACCAGGTCTCAACTTCACTGTCTTTTCCTACATCAAACTTCTGCTTCAACACAGAAAACTGACTGTGTGAAGCTTTGTGTTTGAATGTAACTTCCATTTATAACTTCTCATCAGCTTACATCATCCGCTCAGATGAACTCAAGGGTATTTATTGAACTATGGCCACTTTTGCCTCTGAAACTTCCTTCAAACATTGCACATTTTACACTTTCTCCAGTGTAATCTCTCTCATGCATCATGGGAAGACGCTGATATTTTTTCTAAACCACCATTGTGTGGTAAATAGGAATGTCATTTCCACCATTCTAAATTGTTTGATTATAATTTGTGGTGGAAATGACATTTCTGGAATTAAATGTCAGGTCATTTTGTCATTCTAAGGTTAATTTCATAGCTAGCATTTAATGTTTACACACAATCAAATAATACTTTTATGGGTTTTCTATAAGTTGACAAAATGACAACTTGATTGGAAATGATGCAAAGTACAAACAAAGATTTTTATCAGATCATGTCTCATATGTCATCTTACGTATGTACTTCACTGACACAGTTGTCTCCTTATTAGTCAAACACAAACTGACACAACAACTTTTGGTTTGTATATATCTCTAGGCTTTCTGTCCTAAAAAAGACATAATTTGCCTTGAGGGAAGGGCTTTTTTTGGTTGCATTTACAAACATTAGTTTTGGGAACTACTTTATTTTAATGGACGATATCTAAAATACAAAAATAGCTGTGCTCACCATCAGTTTCACAGACATTTAGATCTTGTAAGTGGATCATTTAACATGGATGTAACGTATGATAAACAGTGTGAGGCTAATGAATTCTCTAAAATGCCTTCCGGTTTAATCCAGCATCCAGCACTATAAATAGAGGATCCTGGTGTCAATAAGGCGCTCAGGCTGACATGCATCAGGTGAGAGTTATGGCGTGTCAGTGGGGCAGTGATTAGATGTCACTACTGTCAGTCTTCTTACAAGATATTGATGGTCAGACTTCAGCAGAAGCCCATTTGATGCCCTCTGAGTGAAGACAGCTGCATTAGCCAGGCATCATTCAAAGAGGACCAGTTTCAAAGCCGATTCTCATTAATGCAATGTGTTTAAATGACAAAACAGATGAATACAAACACGTCAAACCAATAATGTTTAAACAAGCCACTGACTAAAATGTTCCAGAGTGTACCATAAAGTGTATTATATTTGTTGTTATTGTTATTTATTTATTTATTATTATTATTTATCTATAAATATCTATTCGCTATCTATGTAAAAAACAAATATCTTTATCTAAAACAAATATCTTTTAAAGAAACATTACTAACCTGCTGTCCAAACAGAAGAGATTCATTTACAATATATACCTCCTTCACAAGGCTGAACTTTACTTTTTTGTCAACACTGTATTGAAAATATTCATGAAAATCAGGCAAAATCTAAGTCAGCCTTCAGCCTGAAGGTCCTCTTTCCATATTTCATCTGCTATGAGTTCACAGAGGGTCAGATGTTTTGTGTTTGACGGTGGAGACAGTAACTGCAACTCTCAACTGCAGTTAAAAACTCACTTTGAAATCATCCAGCGGTATTAAATCTTTCATTCACTGGTGCCAGTGCTTGATTTGTCAATATTCATAATTAATATTTCATACACTATTCTTGTACCTGATGTGTTGACATTCTTAAAGACACCTGCACACAAATACGAATGAGCATGTTAAAAATATATTACATAAACTTATTACATGTAACCTTTTTGCCACTATACTTCACATACAGTATGTCTATTTACATATATGCATTTCAAAAGAGACATTAACAGCTACAGTTGACCTGAGAGCTATACCCTTCAGATATCCGGCCCTACATCCCCTTTAAATTCACAGCTATATTTTTAGTTACCCTGCTGAGCGGCCATATTTGTGTTTTCTGACCATGAACACAATGCTATGTGCTTCTTTCTGTTTCAGTGGCATGACGTTGAGCTTGTATGTGATGTGCTGTGCTTTCATTTAATTAAAAGGGTAGGGGTGGGGTTTCAAAGAGTACCTGAACAGGAATCTGATGGATGTATCTATGCATGCCATGTGTGCCCAAGGACCCACGTGGGTTGGGTCCCACGACCACCGTACAAAGTTAGAGCACAAAGTTCTCATCTTAAGAAATGGTGTCACCATTTCTGATAATTTAGAAAGTGATTTAGTACTTTAATAGCCTTATTAAACTTTATATCCCATTACAAACACACTTTAACCCTATTAGCGGGTAATAATAATTAACATTTCCCAAGAGGCGCGTGTATAAACTGCAGGGCAGTAGCAAACTTCAAAGCGATGCTCGTGATGTGTAAAACGTCTAGTGCAGAAGCTTTAAAGATCATGTTGTTTTATAGCATTACAGATCTTAGAGTGCTGCTTGGATTCATGTTATCTTTTCACACTGCTTGTTTCACCAGCACCAAATGTGTGCCTGGTGCCCAGTGAGCATGTAATTAAATCTGAAAAAAGGCTATTCAACCTGCCAGCGGTCTGTACTGTCACGCAGTCGCTATGCTAAAGAAACATTTGTGTTCTTTACGTGAGATCAAGCAAAAAGGGGCCGCTCACAACAGACTGCATATGTACCGATAGCAGCCTCCTGGATATGTGTGAATAGACATCAAAGAGTGTGAAGAAAACCTATTCTTGCTTTGTTGCTGGCTATTTTCCACTAGATCTGTGATGATAACTGGCAATGCTTATGCCTAACTTAGGGAATTGTTCATGCAAAGATTCTGAAATAAATGCAGTCAGTATTTATTGTAACGGCACTCTTTATAAACCTGTTTGTTGCTATTTTTTCTGGGCAACACACCCAAAAAAAAGCAACTCTATAAATGGTAGATCATAATCCGAAATAATACCGTAAATGTAGCCCATACAATTACGGCTTGAGTCCACATGACTGTTGCAGTGATCTGACTGCAACAGCTGTAAGGTTTCAAGATTATCAGTAAATAATATACCACATAAGTCAAATCTTTTTTTCATCTTTTTGAAACATTATAAACTGTCGTTGTGATTAAATAAGTTGGGCGTGTTGAGTATGATCAAATACCTGCATGAAAATGCCTCAAAATTTTGTTCCACAGAAATATAACAAGGGTCAGCAACGAATGACTTTATTTTATGATGTTTTTGGGTAATTCTATAAACAGACCCTGATGAAATGCTTGTTTTATAGAAGGTCACCTATTAGCCCCTATTCTTTCTTTTTTTCCCACAATGCACTATTTCTCCATATAATAGTCTCTCACTATGTGCTGCTGTGTCAGAGTGTGTCACTGGGAGCAGGGACAGGAGGTGGATAATGAGAACATAAGGGTGAGAGGAGATGACAGGAACATCATCCACCCACCACGACCGACAGAACACAGGTCACAGAACAGTCACTAAACCTGTGCTCGCCCACCTGGACTTCACATTAAAATTATCCCTGCGCTCGCTGTGGACCACAGTGGCTCACATTTTCTCCAAATACTGTGAAACTGCGACGCCGGCCATTGCCCCATCTCCGAAAAAATCACAAGAAGGGCTTGTGGGTAATTACTTCACTTTATGTGTAATGATGTAACTCTGCCCCAATTGCAAAGAAGGCTGCATATGTTCCATTCATTATGGATATTATAATTCAATCATAAGCGTCGTACTATGGGAAATCATCTATCCATTTGAAAGGTTAAACTAATTACGCCATAGTGAACAGCTTGACGGGTGCACTTCAGGATATCACTGTGATTTAAGCAAGGATGCACAGTGCAACAGATACCCAAACTGTTCTGTCCCTAAAACACCTGTGCTATTCAGTCACACCCCCCCACTATCAGATCTCTGGGTAATAGCATCCATCAGGACCGACACCATTTGCCACGAAGGCTGCAAAATACATCAATTTGTTTGCTATTTTAATGTCTTTTGTGGAGCGCAATGAGACATCTGTCAGAAACACCTGCTGCATATTTGTTGGGCTAAAAAATGGAAAGTTGGCCACCTTTGTCCCGTCCACCAGTTTATAATCAACGCTGTGTTTCCTCGCCGCAACTAGCATTTTTCTATTTCCCCTTCTTCTTTTCTTAATAAAATCACAGCGATCAATCAGCCGTGGGTGGGGGAAATGAATGATGAACAGAGCCCTCGTTTGTCAAGCATCTGTGGAAATGTGCACAGTGAGGACAGCTATAATTGTGTTATTCAACCTATGGCATGTCAAGGTCGCTGTTTGACCTACCTTATATTTGAAACTCACTATCCAGGATATATCAGGAGGGTGTCACTTATGTAGGAGTGAAATAACAGAACAACTGATTTGTCCGCAGGTTATCACAGCTGTCCTTAAATTTAGAGCAGCAGATCTCGGTGATACTTTATAATAAAGTTCTAGTGCCACCATTAAAGCAAATTCTGCATTCATTATTCTTGGTTAATGTTAATTTTTACATGTGTTAATAGGTTTTCCACATAGCAGTGTTTAACATTAGTTTATGATATCATAAAGGACCATGAATTGACAATAAACAATATCATATTTATTCTAATTAACATTAACATAAAAATTGTTTCTCATGATGTTTAATTCATTAATGTCAAAAATTGCTGAATTGTAACAGAAGTTTCCCTTCATAATCAATTTATTATGTACTTATTCCTCTAGCTTCGCTTTTGTTTGGAACGCTATGTCACTACAATTTTATGTGTAGTGCTGGTGTATTAAATATTAGAGATTTTGGAACACCGCTTGACCAATACAATTAGAGGACTGGAACTGTTGTACTGTATATTTATGTAGAGTGCTGGTATGAAATAGTGTGTAAATTGTTCAGAGAGCTGTTTCATGGTCTAATGTTTGGACTGCATTTGCTTCACAGGGCCATGAATTTGTATTTGTCACAGGGATTAATAACCACTCACAGAACTAATGCCATAAAACAAATAAACACAATTTTTTGTGGGTCACAAGAAAAACAAGAGCAGCAGGAAAATGATTTTTCAGTATGTTGGTTTGACATTGAATAATATTACTTTACTGTATAATATCCTTTCTAGAAGTTGGCATAAGCATTTTAACCCTGCTTCTAGGAATGTCATAATCCATTGGACCTAACAAAGCATTTCATGTTCAGTGTATGTTATACAATAGAAGTATAAACAGGCATAGCAAGTATATTTAGTGCCGTTTGTTTTAACGCCTCCATATTTTCTTCCTTTTTTCAAAATGAAGTGTCTCACCCCTGAGGAGATGCAAACTAAAGTGTTTGATTAGTTGCTGTTATTCACAGGTGACTTGAGAGTTCTTCCTGTGCACTTGCTATGGGCTCCTTGCTATGCTCCATACAGCTTTACCAGCCAGAACAGCACAAGAAAGCATTCATTTATCACACAGAAAGGCAAACTCTTTTGAAAGCAAACAACCATTTTCTGATTTGATCAACTGTTTCAAGTCACTCGACGACAATCTCATTTTGGGCGCTGTCTGGATCAACTTAGTGAGCGAAGCTTTTAAAAAGAATAAAAAATTAAGAAATGGGAGGATTTTTATGGCTAAATTACATACAGAATAAACTGCATTTCTTTATCAGTCATTTGATGTGCTCTTTCCAAAAGAAACTGCTATAATGAAATGAAAATGATGGGGGACGAGACTGTTAATTATCATGTTTTGTGGCCAACATGTCTTGTAAAGAGTTTTTAAAAAGCTTCAGATGATCTAGAAAAACGTCTCTGATGACCTCACAGCTGACATCACAAATGAATAAGTTGCAATGCAATCAATATACAGTTGAATCTGCTGTGCAATAAACAGTCTTTATGTTGTCAGAACATTTTGTTTAACCAAAGACACTGACTGTGTCATTTCCCTCCCAAAAGCAAACCACTGTAATTTAAAGCAGACTGTTTCTCAAAGGCTTATGTTTTACATGCAAATGAATATTGAACAGACACAAACTGCAATGTGTCTGAATTGTAAACATTTCGATTTACGACGCAATGTTACGTGTGTGACGTTCCAGAGCTTCTCTGCGGGTAACAAATGGCAGGGAATGTTATGCTATATTAAAAGAATAAATGACACTTAGTCTTTTAACATTTCCAGAGCGAGCTCCATTCGCCATGCATCATAGGGGACGTGATGATGCAAACAAGTTGCCTGAAAAACTGCATGTCAGGCGGCTTAATGATTTACCTTGTGCTGCGGGGACCTCGCACTAAAAGCACTCTCGGGAAATTTAGTTTATATTTCAGCGACTAAAATCAATATGATTGCCCTAAAATAGACACAGTTAGACACTACTTATAGACACTACTTTTAAAAGCAAATAATCACATGAAGCCACGTTTCAAAGTTTTTGAGTCAATTGATTCCTTCACAAAATACAATTTAAAAAACAGCTACTTTGTTCCATTTGTGTAAAGAAATTCATAAGGGTCTGAAACAACATGAGTTAACAATGACAGAATTGTCATTACTGGATGCACTGTTTCTTTAAATCTGAGCGGCATATGCTGTACTCAGTTCAAAAAACAACCAATATAACAGTGTTTCAAACAGAGCAGACATAAAAGTCTGCCTTATGGAGGAAATACAAATCAATATTAATTCATTCCAGTTTGCTATTTATGCACCATTTTACCTGATGCCAGTGTAAAGTATGTCTTAT
>JAZGTI010018324.1:0-11707 GCA_036877585.1 Botia kubotai
CCACTTACGTCCAATTCTCTCCTGTGGGGGATTATTATCTTTTTTTTTGTTATTTTCCTGTGTAAATATTGTATATAAGTTACTCTTTACTCTTTTTTGTTAAGTTTTTCATCATCATTATTCATTATCATTATTATTGTTATTTTCTGTTTTATTTCTTAATTTTGTAAAATAAATTATCTTTTGTGGCATTAATTTCGGTTTGCTTTTTATCTTTTTTTCACCTGCACATCACAGATCTGGTCACAATCTAAATGTTACAACTTCTAACCCTAGATTGAGAGCAAGAGGTCGTAACACCTATCATCTAATGTCACCTAAATGTCATCTAAGGTCCATTCTACCAGGGGTGTAGCATCATCTAAGGCTCTGTCTAGGGGAGCTGGCTGGTCGGCAGACCGGTTCTCTCCACACACATTTATTAGATTTTACAGTTTAGACTTGAATTTAAGTCCAGGCGCTCAGGTCCTCCTAGGTTGACAAGTCTAACTCTGCTCCTATCTTCTGTGCCAATGTTTCACAGCATCTGGGGCAGGCTTTCCCTCATTGCGGTGTAGTGGGTATTACTGCCCCATAGTGTCAAGCTGACACAGCGTCTCGTTCCCTGTCACAGGGAACCGGGTTACATCCGTAACCTGAGACGTTTCCTCTGCTTTAAAGGTTTATGAATTCTTTAAAACCAAAAAGTATTAATAAAGATAAAATAAAGATGAAAAAATAAGAGGATTAACAATATTAAAATCACCGGGTTGCACCGGTATTGAAGGGGACGATGTCATCAGGTCCAGACACTGTTCTGTCTGCTCTGTGTGAGGTCTACAGGAGAAATCAAAGATCAAAGATCTACAGGAGAAATCAATAACACACTTATTATACAATACTGACATCAAAATGTTGTCTTTTTCAGTACCATACAGTGATTATTTAATTATATTTCAGCACGGTTTGAACCATTCTATAAAATAAACAACGTTTAAGTGTGAATAAATTGAATTGTACCATCAGGCTAAAATTTTAAATATGCTGGAACAAACAGTACTCTACAAATCTTGGGCCAGCATATTTATTCCATCTATATGTATTTTTTTGCCTCCTCTTTAAAAGGATACAAACAAAATACAGAAAATATGTAGACAAACTTAAACATATACATTTCATTAAATATATTATGACAATGAGCAAGCAGCATAACAGAATCCGATGTACACACAACATGTAGTTGTTTATTAAGTTGATAGTGCAATATGTGCAATAGATGTAAATGAGTGACAGTGAACACTAATAGTAATTTAGGTTCAGTAGCTCTTTTAGTCTGTGTTGTAGGTTTAGTTTAGCACACACTAGTTTAACTTCTGATGTGGATTTAGGTTTGATTGCTGTTGTAGCTTGTGTTATAGTTTTGATTTCAGACAGTAGTTTAAACTCTGATGTGTGTTTAAATTCAGTGACAGATGTAGTTTGGGTTGTGGGTTTAGTTTCAAAAACTAGCTTAACTTCTGATGTGGGTTTAGGTTTGGTTGCTGTTGTAGCTTGTGTTGTGGTTTTGGTTTCAGACATTGTTCAAACTCTGATGTGTGTTTAGGTTCAGTTGCTGTTGTAGTTTCTGTTGGAGGTTTAGTTTAAGCCTCTAGTCTATATACTGGTGTAGGTTTGGATTAAATTGAGGTTTTAGTTTGTGTTGTAATTTTGGTTTCAGCCACTGATTTAATTTCAGTTTGTCTAGTCTGAGGTACTGGTTAAGGTTCAGCCAATAGTTTAAGTTCAGCTGATGTAGTGTTAATTGTGGTTTTAAGTTTTGGTGTAAGTTTAGTTGTTTAGTTGTAAGTTTAGTAGTTTTAGATTTAGTTTCTGGTACTACTGCCATGATGTCCTTTACTGGAGTGTCAGTGGCTTCTTTATTGGCGGTTTAACACTGTAAATACAACAAAAACATAACAGTGCTAAAGAAGAATTAGAAGCCTGAAATTCTATAATAACTGACAGATGTTATGTAGTTTACCTCTACTGAGACTGTGGACTGAAGTATCCTCATCATCACTGATAACTACCTTACAGGTAAGTTAATAAGTTAATTTATTGGTATCTATTAAGGATGCAATCCGTAACTCTTTTTATTAGTTAAAAATAAACCAGTTATTGAGCAAGTACATGACAGATCAGTTTTCAACATGATCTCTTTATCTTCCCCCGATTCTCAATGGTAAGTTTATAAAAATTATTACAATTTGAGCTGTTGGGTCTGATTTCGCAGGAAATGTATGTCTGTAAACAGAAAGAAGATCTGACTATTATATTGTGTAAATGGGGCAGCATTTGTATTGTGTTCTTACAGCAGTTGTTTAACATTTTTTAAAAACTTTTCATCCATGGTCAGGAAAATAACTCTGCAAGTTCCCTGTGATTTTGTGTTTCAAACAAAGATGGCGGTAGAGAGGCAAAAGTTACAGATTGCAGCTATAACCACTGCACAAATGGACTGTGGTGGTGGTACACTGATACAGTGGTGGCGTCAGATTCCATGGCACTGAATTACCATATTCATTCATTTTCATGAACTTATACAGAATAATGTGATCCTATTGTACATGTCAAACAAAATCAAGTCCAAAACACCATGGTATTGCCACAGTACATGTAAAAAAAATATGGTAGGGCTATCAAAGGTTAATTTCCCAAACCAAATTATGGTGTTTTGGTTAACCTATTCCTGTTTTATAGTTATGATAGTATGAACAACTTTACCATGCTCATATTTCTTTGCAGCCGACAGCAAGTATGATCGGTGACTCACTGCTGAACGTTTGAGCATACTGTTAGCAGCCTCTATCCTGCACACCCACACAGATTATATTAGGAACACTTCAGAAAATACATTGCTGTGTGTGGTTTCTCTTGAACCTCTTGTTTTTTTTATGTGTCCAGAGTGGGCTCAGACTGCACCTGTTTTTCACTGCAGTATCGAATGGTGTGAGGCACTCTGGAGAAACATATTCAAAGAAAAGTTAAAAGATGTGCTAAGATGAACTTATTTTTACACAAGTTTAAAAGTGTTTAGGATTGGCTCACTGACATTTTCGTATTGTCAGAAGGCTTTTTTTGTTTTTTATTTTAACATTATTTTTTTTTTTTTTTAGACCAAAGCTTGTTTGAGCAATGCAACTTAACTTTAGAATGAATCTAGATATATTTCCATAGTATTTATATCATGGTGTTGTAATGCCATAAAGTCAAAATAGTATAATCTCAGATAATTCAATAAGGTGTTTGTGAAAAGGGGTGCTTACCCATATCCATTTGATGATGAATTTGGTTTGTTATCAGTTTTTGTGTATACTCCTCTTTAACAATGAAGTTTCCTTTTTTTGAGCGGTTCACTCGACATTGCGTCAGCAGTGTCGAGCAGTATAAGCAGCATGCCCATTCTTCTGCTGCAGTTAAAGCCCAGCTGGCAGTTCGCTCTAAAGGCTGGAAGGAACAGCCAAAGAAGCACCGCAAAGCTGCAAAAAACCCAGGTCAGGGGGTGTCAGCTCCGAAGCAGAGCTCCTGATTGGTTTGTCGGGAGAAGAAGAGCGGTCCTCCCCCCAAGCACCGGCGGTTTTCTTTCGTCCCCTTGGCAGTTGCAGGCGACAAAGGGAAATTGTTTTCAAATGTTGTTTGTATTATGTCTGCAGAAATAAAAATGCAAACATCTTCACAAAGAGAGCCGTTTCCTTTTCCTCTGCTGTCCGCTTTGCCCTGTCAACAGAAAGCGTGATGTTGCAGATTCTTCCACACTTTTTTCCTGCGTGCACCGCCCTGTCCTCAGACAACATGGTGTCACAGTCAGCGTAAGCTCAGTTCCCTCCCCCGAGCAGCACTATGCGCTTGGTGGGGCCGGCCGCTCGTAGCCCATCACCGGCATCCAGCGAGCATCACAACATGCTCGTCTCACGTGACAGTTCGGTGCAGTCCCTGAGCGATTGGAAAGTGATTCCAGGGATTTTAGACTGGCTATTGAACACTATAAAGGCTATTCTCCTCAGTTCCTCAGACAATTTCTCCCCAATTCAACATAGTGGTCTTGTCGTCCATCTCAATTCAGAACGCTCCGGTTCTGAGAAAAGAAATTCATAACCTCCTTGTAAAACAGGCAATAGAAATCATTCCCCCGATTTTGGTTTTAAGATCGGTCAACCGGGTGCTTCACAAGCGTCCTTTTAAAATGATGATGCTGAAGCATATTCCAACGCAAATCCGCCCGGAGACTGGTTAGCGTCGAACAATCTGACGGATGCTTATTTTCACATTCAGATAGCCCCTCATCACAGGAGGTTTGCCTTTGAGGGCATAGCTTATCAGTTCTCAGTCCTTTTCTTTGGGCTGGCACTAACCCCTCTGGCTTTCACAAAGTGCATGAATACTGCGCTTTTCCCTCTCAGAGGGAGCGGTGTGCGCATACTGAATTATCTAGACGATTGGTTGATCCTGGCCCAATTACAGAATGCGCTTGGCAGCCAATTGGATTAGATTTTTCGACATCCCTGTACACTGAGGCTACCTGGGGCTATCTTCGTACCCTGAACATGCAGAAGAGCGTGTTGGTCTCAAACCGATCTATAACGTATCTAGGGGTGTGCTTAGATTCGGTTGCGATGCGAGCTCGCCTGTCGGAGGATCGCATACATTTGATCCACTCTGCACTTAATCAGGCTTGGCCGCTCACTCACCCTGAGGCAGTTTCAGAGGCTTCTGGGTTTTGGCCAAAGTGGAAGCTCACCTTCCACTTTGAAGGTTTATGTGGCCAATATCCCTCCTCTCATTCCCCTATTAATGGGCAATCAGTAGGCAGACATGATCTGGTGGTCATGCATGGTGCTGGGAGCAATTTCGACAGCACCATTTGAGTCGCTAGATTCAAACACTTATAAGAGAGCTGTCTCTAAAAACAGCTCTGCTTCTCACTCTGGCTACGGCAAAGCATATGGGCGATTTGCAAGCACTCTCATTCAGCGCTGACTGTATGCAGTTTGGACCTAATGACTGTAGCATTACGCAGAGACCAAAAGTGGGCTGTGTGTCTAAATCACTGTCTACACCATTTCGGGCTCAGGTCATGTCATTAGTCATTAGTACTCCCGAGTTTTTCGACAGATGAAGCGAGCTCCCGCAAGGCATTGTGCCCCGTTAGAGCCGTGCGCATTTATGTTAATCACGCTGCTTCATTTCGGCAGTCGGACCAGCTGTTTATGTGCTACGGTGGCTGATCTAGAGGAGACTGTCGCATTGGATAGCGGAGGCTAAAGCTTTGATCTACAAGAGCCAAGGGTTGAATGTCCTCTTAATATCAATGCTCATTCTACAAGGGCCCTGGCGTCTTCATGGGCTTTGTCTAAGGGGGCTTCTATTTAAGATAATTGTAGGCAGCCGGCTGGTCTTCTCAGAATACTTTCGCCAGATTCTATTTGGATGTATCAGATTCCAGATGTATCATCTTTGGCTTCCCGAGTGTTTTCGGTGAGAATCTCACGTTTAACTCTAACACTTAAATGTTTGGGATTATATGTTTCACTTTGTTAAATTTGTTATGTTCTTGCTGATTATATTTTATTGTTAGGACCCGCTCACGGTGTGATTGTACACAATTCTCTATAGCATCAGCTACTGACGCAATGTCGAGTGAACCACTCTTGACAGGGAATGTCTCTGGTTACTATCGTAACCTTGGTTCCCCGAGAGACGGGAACGAGACATTGCGTAAGCTGCCATGCTCGCATCTCAGATCAGATTGTGTTTAGTCATAAAACATAACGTCGTTATTCAGGGCATTATATACTGCGCAGGGACCCTGTCAGTATTTGCATGCAACTTGCATATACAGACGACATTGGCCAGTTTTTTTACTGCCGTTATTCAATAAGATTTCAGGAAAGTCTGAGAAAGGGATTCCTCATCAGCAACTGACACAATGTCTTGTTCCCGTCTCTCAGGGAACCAAGTATAACCCGCATGCTACAGAGTTGGTACACGCTCTGTAGCTAAAACTCAGGGAGAAAAGGCACAAAGAAGCACACACCATAACATTGGACCAGATCATCAGAAGACTATGTTCACTCTGGAGGCAACTTTGCAGCAAGACAAGGGAAACAACCACGCAAGACAGGGCTGTAGATTCAGAAAGGTAAGTATTTAAATGTATTGTAGATATTACTTGGGCAAAGGAAAATAACAGAATAATTGCATAAATAACAATATGAAAAGAAAATACCATAAATGGAAAAGAAACACCGGAATAACAATATTACAACAACTGTTGTTGTTTTCTTTACAGGACCAGAAAATAACCATGAAAATAAACAACAGTGATAATACACTTCAGGTAAGTAACCCGACAATACACAGGGGCGGTTTTAGGCATGGGCGAACAGGGCAGCCGCCCAGGGCGGCATTTTCTCATGTCACGTGGGGGGCGGCACACGAACTTGGAGGAAAAAAAAATCATCTGTGCCGCTAAGCAGTTTCCTATTATCTATGATACCTGTGCCGAAGGAGCCGCACAGAAGCTGAGCGAGCGGGGGGAGGGGGCGTGGCGCGAAGTGGTCAGGGGGCGCCGGGAGGGAGTCTCGCCCGGGGCGCAATTCAATGTAGAACCGCCACTGACAAAACAACAGTATTAACTCTATTCCAGATAAGAAATTAACACAATAAGATTTACCAATGAGTTTCACCAATGTGAGTTAAAGTGATTCAGTTCAGTTACAGTAGAGTTCAGTAATATGACTCAGTAGTTCAGTATACATTTCATTTGTAAGAGTTAACAAACTTTAAATAAACACTTTTGACAATAGATTTACCATTAATCCATCCTTACATTTACATTACTGTGCATATTTAACCAAAATGTATATATTAATGCAGTATTCATGAAACATTTACACCAGAAATGACTCAGAAATAACGTTTACTCTTGGTAAAATACAATAATGTTAAACTCACTTACCAAGAAAAAGTAGTAATAATTCAAACAAATCCTTTAAGAATGAAAGAAAATCTGTTCAAACAGCACTCTTAGGTAAAGTAGTTAATTAGTTGTTTGCTTGGTGCATTCAATATAAACGCAGAAAATACTTAAACAACTATTATATGTTAACCACAAATCTGGATTAAATTCAGCAATTTTACATTTCTAACTTCAACTCTTTTACTTTTTACAGCTATAAACAACTCTGCAGTTTTCTCAATTTCTCTCCATGACCAAATTAAGGCTGCGCTCTCTGCTCAGCACTTAGTGACATAGTTTGCGGTAGGCAAAACCAGAATTTCTTTTTACATATATTTTTATTAAAATATGAATTTATTCCTTAATCTGTGACTTTTAGTGTTCTGTCTTCTATGAAATACAATCAAACAAAATGTTTTACATACACTTAATTGACTGTTATTTATTTCCATTACATGGCTTACTAAGGGCTTTAGTAACCTAGGTTACACGAGGTTACAGTAGTAACTGGAGACAATTTTACATAAGGTAAATCAATACAATGGTGCAGTGTTAAAAATCATCTCTGTTCATTATGATTATTACCTGATCAGGTATCCAGAAGTAGGTGCTTTTATTCTGTGAAATTGAAAATTAGGCACTTTATTTACTATTTATTAAGCACAATTATTTGTCATTTGTAAACAGTTAAAGTGTTAAGTATTACAGAAGTCTATATTACAGATATATATTGTCCCTCATTCCTTCTATACAAGCTCTTTTACATGCTGCTTAAAATTCCACACTACTGGAAAGCTGCAGACTGATTTCTCTCCCGTTCATAGCAAAAACACATTTCAATGGTTTCTTTTCAAATGTCACAAAATAAAAAATCAGACAGGCTTAATAAATTTCAGTATGTCTAACAAACTGCATCTTGTCTGGTCCTGGTAATGTGTAGTAGTATGCTTCCATCATTCAACACATAAGAGTAACTTTAGTTGGCCTGCAAGCTACCAGTTGAAGAGCTCTCCTGTAAATCAACAGATCAATAGGTCCACAACTCAACTCAACTCAACCATTATGGGAACTCCTCACAGGGTATCATGGAGGGAAGGGGTGTCTAAGTCACATCAACAAACCTTAGGGTTCAGGATGTGGCCTGTCTGTTCTCAAATAAATACAAAATTAACAGTAAGATCACCTTTCTAGTCAGCACAGTGATTAAACAATGTCACTGCTCGACTAGGCTTATCAACTATAACACCATTCAGGTCAACCATGAACTGTATTACACAAACTATATCGTGAAGACCACATGGTCATGCAGATTTGCACTCAGAAAATACAACCTGTCAATTGTCTCAGGATTGATAACTCAATTTCATGCTAAATAAATAAAATGTAAGTGTAATACATTTGGAAAAAAGTAGGAGGTTGTTAGTACTTTTACTGTGCTGGTTGTAAGGCAACAGGACTTGTTTCTTCAAACATGCCATTTGAGCGTTTTATTTGCACCTCAGCAATCCTACAAGGGGAAGCAAAATGTTCAGAACTTTACTACTAGTAGGTAGCATTACCTACATTTTATATGAATAAATCTGAATTTGTTTGTGACTTATGTCATGCTTTATCACTTTCTGTCACAACCACACAATCACTAATTTCTTCCTTACCTTCGTTTCTCCTCCTGCTCAAGATTTGCTTCCTGGTGTCTCTGTATCCAGCTGCTGTCTCCTATCAGTGCAGTGCAGACTTTTGTGGTCCGTAAAACAGACTCTTTGTCCCTCTCTATGAACATGAGAGTTCAGAACATACGATACAAAACATACAAGGACATTTTCAATGACAATTATACAACAGTGAGTATAAAGGGCAGTGTGAAATTAAGCAAAACAAAGCATAACAATAAATGTTAAGTGTTTTAAGTAATGTGGCATGACAGGATTTGACACAATGCAGTACATCATTGTTTTGGTTTAAGTGAGTGGAATGCCATAAATTACTTGCTGTAACTTATTGTCTTATGAGATTCACTACAGTAAGACCATGTATGAAAATAAATGTAAAATATTTTTATAAAGTCTTTACAACTTATCACTGGACATTGTTTGTAGCACTTTCTTAAAAAAACTCCTAAAATATGCTGGATTAGATGAATGAGACACATTGTTATAAAGGCACAAAAGTACAATTTCTATGAATGCTTTTGTCTTTTCAGTGAGTCTGTAGTACTTTAAATCAAATCTATTTTTTCATAGACAAACAGCGAATATGCTTTGCACTATAAAACAAGAAACTAACTGAATTATATCTGTAAACCAGTTATTGTTTTAACGCAGCTTTAAAGCACATATTTTAGAACATCTTACCTTTACTTTGAAGACGGAAGGTTACTGCAGAATAAGTCTGTTGTTCAAATGTGTTTTGTGTACAGGACTCTGGTAAGCGAACAAGACTGCCTGTGCTTCATTGATTTGACTCCAAAAGCTGGACCATCTGGGAGTAAAGTGTCTGCTTTCCAGGGCAGAATCTGTTACAAGAGCAGTGTGCTGCATGACTGAGGTTGCCTAGGATGTGAGTGATTCGCAAAGACCCGTAGTCTCTGCTGACTTCAGTGGCAAGAGAGTTAAGACACGCAACAAGGGCGAGAACTGCGGTAGTAACTAAGATGCCACAGCCACTGTGTTGTTCGTCTGGACTAATGGTTGAGACTATGGTTGCTCTGGATCAAAGGCCAAGCCTCCATAGGGCAAGCCGACTGGCAACAACTCTAGACAAAAGGGGTCCTGATACTGCATGCCTATTGCATGCAGCGCCTCAGCCCATGTTGGTTGCAACCAAAACACCATGACACCTGTTCAAAGGGGGTTCCCCATAGAAACTTAGCCAAGGGCTGAAAGGATGATGACATCAGAATGATAGTCATCATCCCTGATGGTACACGATTAATCTTGAGAGTGTGCTAAGAAAAGCCAGTCATCAAGGTAGAACAGTAAACAACACCTCCCTAAGGTGGGGAAGAAAGCCCCTGCGACCTTAGGTAGGTCGCAAAAAGAGGCAGAGAAATTCCAGGAGACCCCTGGAGGCGCTTCGATGTGGTGTTCTATGAGGTTGGTCAGTCCGGGCAGAGGGGAAAACACATCAGCAAATTCATGTTGTAATTTCTGAACCTCTGTCAGTTGGGACTACAGCCTTAGGCTTTAACTCCAGTTCTGCCCTGAGCTCCTCCCTCTTCTTTACTGTTGTCGCCAACTGTACAGAGCCCTCCTCCCTCCAAGATTTGCAGTGTGCCCCCTCTGTCCAGGCATTCCACCTCATAGTCTATGTCCCCTACTCGCCATGTGACCACAAAGGGTCCTTGCCACTTGGTAATTTATAGCTAGAAGTGCACCTTCAGTAATAGGAGCACCTTCTCTCCCGGAGTGAATTCGCGAAGCCAGGATCCCCTGTTGTAATTGCGAGCTTGACGCTCCTAAGCCTGCAGCAAATTCTCCAATTTGAGCCGCCTCAGTGTATAGAGTTTTGCTCTCAGGTCCAGGACGTATTGAATTTCATGTTTCGCGGAAGAAGGGTCGTCCTCCCAAGCCTCTCTAAGGATGTCAAGCACACCTCGTGGCCGACACCCATAAAGAAGCTTGAATGGGGAAAACCCAGTGGAGGCTTGGGAAACTTGTACCAGGAAACCTGGTATGTAAGGAGGCTTCGCACCGGCAGTTGCCAGTGCTCCTCCGGCCAGGTGCACGCCTCCAGCGTGCGTTTAAAGAGCTTAATAAAATGTGTTAAAAATGTCACAAAACAAGGTCGGAGAGCGGCGGAGCAGAAAACCAACAAGTCCAAGGGCTTTTCAACGTTCGCAAATAAATAAACGGAATTTCTACTGTCCTCGTCTCCTCCTCGTCTCGCTTCCCCAACATCCTCGTTCTCCTGCAGCCGCGTTTTAACCTGTTTCTTGACTCACAACAAAACAGGAACAGCTGTTAGGAATAATTACGAGGGAGGTCTCCAAACCTACTCTCCGCCGGCAGCGGTGTCAAAACCACACCTCGCTTTATATAGCGCTATATAAATAACATTTTATTGAAAATCAGGTAGTCACACAAAACAATGCCTCAAAATCCACCTCAAGTGGTGTGAGGTCTGGGCTCAGTAAATGACAGCTGTCTCCTAAATAACAATCTCCCTACTGGAGCTCTGGGTGTGAAAGCAAGCCTGCTGAGGCAGGCCAAAAACTCAAATAGTTAACACACGCATGAAGGGTAATGGTCAGTCTGTTTGTAATGTTTAACACCAACAAACCACTGGGGTACCTTAGGGTTCAAGTCAAGTCAAGTCGACTTTATTTATATGTCGCTTTTTACAAATTTTCATTGTTTCAAAGCAGCTGTACATGAATGATATCTTCAAAGCAGAGTACACAGCACACACAGACAGACACACACACAGACCGACACAGAGAAAACAAAGGAGGAGAAACCCAGGTAATATATTATGCAGACTACACGGTCATATATGGGGTACGAACAGATAGCATAGAATATTATTAATAATAAGTGCAGAATTAAAGCTGATGACAGTAGCCTCCTGACGGGCAGTACAAGGGCAGAGGAGCTGCAGCCAACGGTGGCAAGGAAAAAAAAAATCCAAAAACCTCAAAAGAAACCAGGCCCAGCCAGGAGAACCAGTTCTCCTCTGGCAATACTGCTGCATCTCTACAAGCTTGCCAGTGCTTGCACAACTAGACTAAGTGAG
>JAZGTI010018325.1:0-11707 GCA_036877585.1 Botia kubotai
CAATACAGTCTTCTGACCTCTGACACTGGAAGTGAGTAAAAGTCTATTTAATGGCAGGAAAATTGTTTAATATGCATCACATCTACGTTTATGGAACTGAGAAATGGTCAGTCATTTTGGTCATTCCTGTTTCCTGACAGCTGAAGCAGATGAAGGAGTTCGAGCAGGAGAAAGATTCCCTGCTGGCCGGACTGGAGGTATTGGAGCGAGCGAGAGAATGGTACCAGGCCCAGATCCACAACGTTATTGAGGCTCAGAGACATATTGGCAAGAGTCACTCCACTGTACGTCCATCCATGGACTTTAACTGCTCAGATTGTACATTCATTTAAATGAAGTTAACCAGGATTGCCACGGGTCCTTAAGGATAATACAAGTTTAAATTTCAAATATAGTAAAAGTGTTAATTATAACTTTCAGTGGTCATGGAAAGGATTAAAACACAGAGGACGATTAAGATTTGAGATAGCACAATTTAACAAAATAAGATTCTGATTTATACAATTAAATAAACATATTCTTTTTTTGTGTTGTGTTGTGTTGTGTGCTGTTAGGAGTTCTTGACTGGACCTTGTCAAAGTCGATTGGAGGTCCTTCTTCCCAAACTTCAGGACGTCACTCGCTGTCTTAGTGATTTGATGGTGGGTATAAAACTGTTAATGCCTGAAGTGATGAATCAAGGTGTATCATAGTAATAATGTTATTTATTTAAACTTAAGTTCTTTACTAGCAGCAAATGTTATTAATGTTTTTGTTTTACATACATAATGTTTTAACATGAATGTTCTTTCTATAACCATATAGAAATACATTTGAAATAAATGTTTTACATTAACATTGAAAGTTAAAACCAAACAGTAAATGAGCATTAAAGATCATTTCATTGCTGCTAAGTAACCGACATTTCCTGTGTTTGTACCTCCACTGTTGTCCAGACATTTACATCAGCAAATTTGCTGTCGGCTGGCGTCTCCTCTTCTGCTCCTGCTGTGACTGTCCAGGCTCCTCCTCAGGCAATCCACATACTGAAGGAGCAGAACCGCCTCCTCACTCAGGTCTCACATCAAACACCTACACATCAAAACATCAAGCCTTAAATTAATATATTAAATCTGTTATCTTCTGTTATCAAGCAATCTTGATATCAAGTAAAAAAAAACCTTCCTTGTAATATTCTAATATAATGTAATATTACATTATATTGTGGATCTAGGACATCTGATTAATCTCATATAGAATGTGTAATATAGAGAGTGTTCAGTGGTTAGGGTTTAGTGCTTACCTGTGTTAGGTAAACTCTTCAGTTTCATCTTACACAGACCCGTGTAGATTTTTTTAAAACATTGAGGCGTTATTAATAATCTAGCAGTGTTAATTAGTTTAGCTAGTCTTTATTATCACTATAATAAAGATGCTTCACTCCCGAGTTCTCAAGCATTCATTTTTAGACCCATCAAGTACCATAAATAAAAATGTTGATAAAACTGACCATCCCTACTCCTTACATGCTAATATAAATTAGAGAAAACGAGCAGTTCATGTTTTACAAAATATACATTTATCATTTTTACAGCATCAGCTCTTTATTTATGAAAGAGAGAAATTCTTCTTATTGTGCTTCTTGTAACTGCACAGTGTTCAAACATTCCTCTCAGTTAATGTTAATGCATCAGTATAATGTTGTTCATCATTCATGTTTGTTCACAGTTATCTGAAGGTAACTAATGTTAATTTCAAATGAAAAAATGTTAACTATTAAAATACAATATTTATTATTAATGGCATAAATGCTATATAATTGTTTATTGTGTGTTAGCTACTGCGTTACACTAACCTTAATTTGAGATTTTAACAGAAGAAACTAAATTATGGTTATCTGACATGAACAGTGCAATAATGTTGGTTAAGCATGCTACTGTTTTCAGTTTAGATGTCACTTTGATTTTTCTCAATTTCAGGAAGTTTCAGAGAAGAGCGACCGAATCACTCAGCTGGAGCAGGAGAAATCTGCCCTGATCAAACAGCTGTTTGAGGCTCGTGCTCGCAACACCCATGACAGCAGTGCGCTTGATTCCACCTTCATCTGATCAGAAGCACACAAACACACTCCTGAATGAAGAGCCACAAGACAAAAACAACTCATGACAGCAGTGCGCTTGATTCCACCTTCATCTGATCAGAAGCACACAAACACACTCCTGAACATTTAGAGTGAAGTTTACACGTTATAGTGACGACAGGCCAACCGACAGTTTGACCAACTCCACAAGAAGAAGAGCAGCACTAGATCACAATTCTGTTTTTGATGTTCTCACATGAAAATCAGTAAACAATTAACTGTAACCGCTCCAACAAGCAAACCTCGCCAGAGGCTGTATAGCTCATGAACTTGTGTAAATGATTATCTAACACAAACATGACAATCATCATTCAAGATGTTGAAAGTTCTTCAGTGTTTTTTTATTGACATCTACATTTAAAAAAAGATGAAAGTTAAATTTCAGGTTGTTTTAAACTGGCACATTGTTTTTGTGGCCTGTTGTCAGTTTCTACAAAAGAAATTGTCCATCAGTTTGTATAACTGCAGATATAACAGAGGCTTTAAAGCAGAAACATTCTGACTGTTAGGGTTTTTTAAATAACTGTAAAATATATTATTTGTGCTGCTTAATTTTTCTTTTGAGGTGGGACTGCTAATGTTATTCCTGGGGATGGAGTCTGCTCCATGTAAACGGCCTGTGCTCACGCAGGCGCTGGTCATGACATCAGTTTGGGCTTAACATCACACCAGGAAAATAAGCTTTGACATTTATACATCACGTGATTGTGCTGCTTGATTTAAACACAGAGATTGTAAGCGACCATCACAGTGGTCTCTGCTGTTGCATTTAATGCTGCAGTATTGTGTTTCTCATTTATAAGTGAGCTTCATGTGTCACGCATTAATTGTCTAGTAATTGAGAGTAGCCCACAGACACAATGTTAAGATACTAAAATCAAAATAACCTGGAACATTTTTTCAATCCACATCAAAGAGTTTTCATGCAGAATTTTGGGTCAGCTGTAAAGGCCTCTGACGTCTGCAGTCATGAAGAAGCTGCAAGGCTTTCTGCTGTGTTTGCCACACAATTTTAAAGCAAACAATGTTTGAAAAGAAAAGCAGTCTGTGTTTGTGTGATGGTGGAAGGATCTTGATAATGAGTTGATAATGCAAACGTTTGGTCACACCTGAGTGATGTTCAGCAAGAGAAGACAGGTGTCTTGGTGTTTTTTCTTTATTAACAAGTTGTTCATTTATCTTGTGTTGTTGTTTCTTAGAGACCTTGTTTTTTGAATGAGAAAGGACGTGCAGCTCAGAGCCTTGTGTCTGTGCACGTGTCTGCAAACTAAACTACAGCAATCACATATTTACAGATATTTACTGTAAACAAAAAGAATGTATTTTCAGCTGCCGCATTAAATGACATATTCAGACATGACAATATTTCATTTTTTTCCCGAAGTACTGTAACACTTTGGAGCTTTAATCTCACATGGTCGTATAATATCCTTTGTTATTTTAACAATTTGAATTTCTATTTTTTTAACACTGTATCATATTTTATTTCAATTCAACAAAAGAGAATTTAAACCATCTGTACAGTTATGCACTTTGATAATACAATGTAGGTGATTAATGATCTATTAAAGGAAAAAGAAACATCACTTTTGATGTTTGACAAGACAATTTTAAAAGAAATGTCCAGATGCTATACAGAAAATATATAAACTATATGAATCAAAGAATCTCTTACAAGAAAACTGTCATTGAGACACTAATGTAGGCACATAAGATGGTGTTTGACTTACAGATTACTGTAAATTAATGTAAATCTCTCATCTAAGGCTAAAAAAAAATTTGTAGGTAACACTTTTTAATGTGACACAACCTGAGATTTTAAAAATATATTTAAAAAAATATTCTTACGGTATTTTGTAAATTAAACATGTTTCAATTGAGATGTAAAACTGATGGTAAAAATGTTTGACATACAAAGACAGACAAAATATAAGAATTTTATTGCCATAAGCAACCAAGTAAAACAACACCAGATGATAAGCACAACTGTGTTCCTGTCTCACTCTTCCATCCAGACCTCTATGTAACAAATGACACTTTGTTACACTGAATTTCAGAAGTATACTAATGTAGGGTTGCATCAGTTGTTTACCACCAAATTTCCGTCATGAGCCAATGGCAAGTTGCATCATTGCCAATCAGTGGTAATGATGAAGGCTTGCCACTACATGTTCTTTAAACTAATCTTAATGAGACTAAATGTACTAACTATCCACAAACTAGTTGTTCAAAAACACATCAAGATGTTGGCATATGTTGGAACATGGCATATGCTCTGTAACTCAATAATATGCAAATAGTTCTTTAATGCACATCTGTTATTGCAATCTCCATATTGGTCTTTAGACTCCAGAACACTTTGGTCTGATTGGCTCCCTTCAGCGTTAAATCCTGGGACTGAAGGTGTCAACAGTATCTTCAGTTTAAAACCAGCTATCACTCTCACAACAAACTTCATACCAGCTTGAAGACTTTTGAGGAGGGTCACATTTGAAAACATTCACTAGAGACTAAAGGTAGGAGATACAGCTTATCAAACTGAAGGTTTTTCTATGGCTTCAGAATTGATTTATACTTATGTATTTTGTTAGTAAGTTGTCACTCTTTACACTGGTTATTGTGTTAATGTAGGCTTTTTTCTAGTGCAAACTTTAAATGTCAAATACCTTATTTTAAAATGTAGTATAACACAGGTAATATTACATTAATAAACAACTGCTCTGACGACAAGAGTTCCTTTAAAATACAAAGTATTTTTTTCAATTTTAGGTTGTTTGTGTGTTTTATATTATGTTTAAACTTAACATTTTTGTATGTTATTGTTTTTGTTTTATAATTATAATTACTTTATAATTACTATTAATTTGTTGATAACCCATCAAAAAGTATGTAATATATTTTTAATATAGTTAATTTAAACATTAAAAGAAATTATTTTACTAAAAGTAAACATATGTAAAAAAAATACCCAAGCATCTAATGTAAAAGAGTTGTATAGAGAGTATTTTAACGTTTATTTTATAATATCATACAGCATAACATTGACTGGAAGTAGACATACTATGATGGTGTGTTTACAGCATTTGAAGCATGTGAAGCAAACAGAGCTGCATGCACATTTCTTGTTGCTATCATTGCAAATGTGGCTTTCATTAAAATGTGTTATGTTTACATGTGTCCACATTGTGCAATCATACAATTTTATGAGTAGTCATTGTATTGTGCTCACATTAAAAGACCAAAGTGTTTCTGAATCTCTCATCTGTGATGAATGTTACTTTCATAACATGAACTGTTTTTACTAAAGTAAATTAAACACTAAGAATTTTCTAAAGATTTTTGGTTTAATGATTGAAGTTCATAAAGTTTTTTTTATATGAATTTCTTGTATACCTTTATATGGATTTGAGGTGGATCTATCATTGATTTCAATAGGTTCCACTATATCTAATTGATTGGTTATATTTTTCAGCCATTTGTATGAACAGACAGATGATGGAGATCATGGAAATGTTTCGATTCATCAACTCTTCTCTACTCATCAGTCATCGCCCTCTAAACACGTCGCTGGCTGATATGACCGTGTATGGCAGGTGTGCAGACATGCCCGCGGTTATTATCTTCTACCTGGTTCTACAGTTCATCAACATGTTCCTGGGCATCCCGGCCAACATCATGGTTCTGTGGCTTATTCAGAAGAATAAGGGTGATTCATCCACATCAGACATTTTTATCGTCCATCTGGCCGTGCTGGACACATTCTTCTGTCTCATTCCTCCTCTGGAATTTGCAAATATCGTCTATCTGACCACCAGCAGTACCTGGTATGTCCTGCGCTTCTTTTATGGCGTCAAAGACTCATCACCTCTCTTCTTGTCCTGCATCTGTCTGGACAGATATATGGCTGTTCTGCATCCTATCACATTCACCGAACTAAAGGACAAACGGCATCGTTCTGTTTGTGCTGCTGTTGTGTGGCTCATCACTTTAGTGTACTCTGCAGCAAAGTGTGTGGGAAACATCCCAAACTTTGAGAAGGCCTTTACCGTCATGATCCTTGCAGCGTTCGCCTTCATGGTGTTCTGTAACATCTCCATTCTCTGGGCACTGAGACAATCGGCTCCAGGACGTGACGAGAGGCACCCAGTGAAGAAAAAGGCCTTCAAAATGGTGATCATCATCCTGGCCATCATTATCTTTAACTATTTCCCACCTGTGGCTCTCTTTCCATTCCAAGACTATTTCTCTCCGGATGTCTTCCGCTGCTACATTCACTATATCGCCTTTGGCTTCATGGACATTAGCAGCAGCATCCAGCCGGTTCTGTATCTGTCACGGGAGAAACTGCCCAAAGCTCCGGCGTGCTGTTGTAGCTGCAGTGATAATGCAGATGATCCTCCAAATGTCTGATGCTGTAACACCAGTAAAGCCTTTATTATAGTTGTTAAGCTATTTGATTTAATTAGATTCAATTAGATTCAATTCAATTTTATTTATATAGCACTTTTTTTACAAACAGCTTTACATACAATAAAAATAAAACTACAGAAATCCGGAAAATTATGAAATAACACAGGAAACAGAATACATGGGATTATTGCAAATTTTATCATTTATTATAAGATGTAGATTAATAAAACTAGTTAGTGATGCTAAGATTATAGTTGGTTTATAAATATAAAGCTGATGTGCATCAGTGATACCTGTCATGTGTGTGAAGGCTCATACCTCAGTGGTCTATGAGAGGGTAATGTATTCAGACAGCCTGCAAAAACAGTACTTTTGCTACTGACTATGCAACATTTAGTCAGTTTCTGTCAAGAAAAGCGGATGAAAAATCCAAGCGTAGACAGCTTCAAACAAAAAACTTCTTAAACAAAAACGCAAACAAGACTAGATTTCTTACAAATCTCTAATTAACAAGAAACGAGGCAAGATACAACACACAAAAAGGAGAGCAAAGAAGGAGGGTAACGAGGGCAGACAGGTGAGGGGCATGAACTAATAATAATTGAATAATTAACAAGGAAACAAGAGGGCGGGGTTAAGACTCAAGACAGGAGAGCCCATGGCACAAAGTAAACAAACAATGACCATGTGCTTCCACACAAAGACAAGCAACACGCAGATTACAGAAGACACAGAGCATGAGTGTAGATCCTGACTCCAAGATTCATGAACCATGATTAGGACTGAGTCAGGATCCAAACATCATGCTAAAAACAGGGCTCTCAGGATTCTGGCGCAAGAATTTAATACAAAACCCAAACAAGGAGGCCAGGACCTCGACAGTTACAGCTTACCTGGAGATGGTGCTTAGAAAGAAGATATAAGGACAGGAGTATAAGGGATTTGCAATAATACCATTAAATATCTGAACATTACATTATGAAAAAGAATGGGAGACCACGAAATAGAAGAGTTTTTAGGACTGTAAAAGCAATATTAATAATTTACATAACCTTAAGCCAAATTAAATATCAGCAGTCTCCCAGTAAGCAAGCCAACAGGGCAACAGTGGCAAGGAACCAAAACTTCAATGATGTATAGATGGAGAAAAAACCTTGAGAGAGAAAATAGCCTCAAACAGGAGCGCCAGTTCTCTGGTATCCAAAAGCTACAATCAGTAACTCTCTTGCTTAAAAATGTAGAGCTTATAATAATGATTTTTAGGCAGGCAACTTAAAATTAGAATCTAACCGGGTTAGGGATAATGTTCATAACATTTAACACAAATAACCATCATAGTTCAGTGATATATGATGTTTATACGTATATGATGATATAATGTTTGTATATATCCTTTATGAGGTCATTGTAGACACTGTTTCAATTAGCTAACACCTTTGCATAAGAAATAGCTTAAATATCAATGACTATAAGTAGAATATGTATCAGAGACTAAGTATGACAGTTGTGTTAGACTCCCCTTTCTTGATATCATGTCCCCTTCTCATGATGATATTTTTTGTTTACTTAATTTCTTCCAGTTCCACTCTAACTGTGGTGAATACCAGGCAGATTTTTTTTAAAGAATTATAAAAATAATTAAATAAATTCAAAGTACTAAAAAAAATTCCATGTAGGGTAATTATAAAACGTGCACACTGTATCAGACTAACCTGATTCAGCTTTACATCTATTTACAGCAGCCTGTTTATGTATAGATGTGTGAAAAATAAATGACACAACACACCAAAGTTAGCAACTTCTGAAAACTTCTATTAGACATATACTCCTACATTTACATTTATGCATTTGGCAGAGGCTTTTATCCAAAACGACTTACAGTTCATTCAAGTCATACATTTTTGTCAGTGCATGTGCTCCCTGGAAATCAAACCCACGACCTTTGCTTTGCTAGTGCAATGCTTTACCAACTGAGCTACAGGAACACCTTCTACAGCAACAGTATGTTTAATTTTTTTATTAAAATCTAAAAACAGTCAAATGAAGTATCATATTTTACCTTAAGCAACACACGTCACAAGACGAAACTGAAATAAAATTGGAATAAAATCAGGTATTTTCTGCGTGCTGTCCAGTATTTTAATCTTCCAATAAGAGTTTCTTTGTACGAACATCAGTATGTTAAGGAAAGCATTTTAAAGCACTATGAAATATTTTTCCACATATAATCACACACTGATGCCATCAGACACGTTCACAGCAGGATTGTTCTATGAAAACATAGAAGAAAAATTTAACACTGCACAACATCTGCAAGTTCAAGTTTATTTACATAGCACTTTTCACAATGGCACATTGTTACAAAGCAGCTGTACAAATGAAAATAGAATAAAAATAAAATAAAGATAAAATAAAAATGAACATTTATAAAAAGAAAGAAAATACAATTAATACAATTATTAAACAATAACAGCATAATAATTAATACAATGTACAAATCGTTATCCTAACCAACTGTGACTAAGCAAGTAATGTCAGCAGTCTCCCAGTAAGCAAACCAACAGGGCGACAGTGGCAGGGAACCAAAACTCCAATGATGTATAAATGAAAAAAAGACTTGTGAGAAACCAGACTTGAAACCAGAGTGGCAGGGAGAGCCAGTTTTCCTCTGGCACACTAAAGCTGCTGTCCGTAACTACGATTATTTAACAGAAATGTTAAATAAATAAAGAAATCTGCACAGACATCACAAAAGAGGCATCAATGAGGCGATTAGGTAAAAGTCTTCTTGCTGAAAGCAGGAAAAATTCACTGAGCTGTTTCTGCATCGTAGTTTCAAGACATATCATTTGATGATTTCATGGCTAATTGAAATGATAAACAGTTGCTTTTAAAAAAAGTGGGTTTGTTTTTTAATCTTTTTTTTAAACTTGTACATTTAATGAGTTATTGATGACAAATTTCATGAGAACAACAGCAAATGTTTTGATTGATGTGCATATTTTTATTGCTGTTGATTTCTGCAGTTGTTTCTCAACTTCAGTGAGTCGAATACATAAATGATCTTTCGGGGGAATCTCACAAAAACATTTCAAAAGCCCCAAATCAAAAGAAATTATATTTTGCTTAAAGAAAATCTATCTTATTTTGGGACCGGTTGAAAGAACATACATGATTAATGTGTTTGAAACAATGCTTATGTGTTTAACGCTTTTCATAATACACATTTTAAAGCAGCTGTACAGAAAGTCATAATGCCTTGTAGTTTACATAAGCTGTATACGTTGAATATTTCAACGTCTGGGTTTTGGTTTAAGTAATGTCTTGGCATAATCCTGGTCTGGCAGTGAATGTTTTTCAAAGATAAGGCATAAGAGGGTTTTAGGAAATGCCAGAGAAGTGTACATTCTATTGTATATTTTCTGATCTGTATGATATGTTCTGTATGACATTTATTTCAATACAGTCACTAAGCACAACAATTCTGACCAGTTTTGATCCTTTGCACATGTGCACGTTTTATAATTACCCTACATGGAATTTTTTTTAGTACTTTGAATTTATTTAATTATTTTTATAATTCTTTTTTAAAAAATCTGCCTGGTCTTCACCACAGTTAGAGTGGAACTGGAAGAAGTAAACAAAAAATATCATCATGAGAAGGGGACATGATATCAAGAAAGGGGAGTCTAACACAACTGTCATTCTATTTATTTTGTTTTTACCAGCAACCAATCACAGACATGACCATTATCAAAGGTATTTATATGAGCCAGTTCCTTTCTGAAGCAGGTTTCATTTCTGTTCAAAGTGAAACATCTCTGACACGATAAAAATTAAAGCATAAAAATCAACATAGGAATTAACTGGAATGATTCTAGATTCTCAACATTCGCTAACAACAAACTGCACTGTAAGCAAAGAACGCGATCCCATATAATCAATAGGATGTAGATGTGTGTGCCCACATACTGATTGATGTAATGAAGCAATTTAAAAACACTGTTACGAGCTCGTTTTAAACATTAAAGAACACATTTTGCCGTACATAAATTCTATCATTAACATGCCACATTGATTAACACAGCACATGTCAAATATACATGTCAAATTTTGTTGTTGTATTGTATAGTTTGCAATTCTAAAACTGTACAACAAAAATTACCACTTCAGTGTGTATGTGCAGTCATACTTTACCTAAAAGTTGTTTTTAAAAACAGTGTAATATTACACTTTGATTACAGTTTATTATGTGTTGTGATGTAAATTGAACAGACGAGAACAGTGTCTATTCCGTTAAGATCTGAGCAGCTTCTTTAGAAGTCTGTGTTTCTGTGTTGTCTGTCGTATGTTGTTTCTGGTGTTTCTTTAGTGATGACTGATCGCTGTACTTTCGACCACAGTGTGAACAGGAGTAGAGCTTCTCTTTAGTGTGGACCTGCTCGTGTCTCTTCAGGTGACATGCTCTGCTGAAGCTCTTGTCGCAGTGGGAGCAGGTGTGAAGTTTTTCACCAGTGTGTGTTAACTGGTGCAGTTTAAGACTGCTCGCAACGGTAAAACGTTTCCCGCACTCTGCACAGCTGTACGGTCTCTCTCCAGTGTGCATGCGCTTGTGGATGGTCAGATGTCCGACCTGGCTGAACGTCTTTCTACACAGCTCACACTGGTATGGCTTTTCACCCGTGTGGATCCTGAAGTGAGTTTTGAGGTCTCCCATCCCACTGAACCTCTTTCCGCACTGGCCACAGCTGTACGGTCTCTCTCCGGTGTGCACTCTCTGGTGGCTCTTCAGATTACCGGCGTTGGAGAAGGTTTTGCCGCACACGTTGCAGTTGTACGGCCTCTCTCCTGTGTGGGTTCGCAGATGGACTTTGAGCTGATTGTGTTCGTTGAATCGTTTTCCACAGTGCGAACAGCAGTACGGTCTCTCGCCCGTGTGGATTCTCTTGTGTATGCGCAGCTGGCTCTGATGACCGTAGCTCTTTCCGCACAGGTCACAGATGAAAGGTCTTTCTCCGGTGTGTGTGCGCAGATGGTTTTTTAGGAGATCCGCTCTGTCGAAACCCTTTCCACACTGAATGCAGATATGTGGCTTCTCACTGCTGTGAGATCTCAAATGAATGTTAAGTGATGCTTCATGCTTAAAGCTCTTATTACACTGACTGCAGCTGTAATTTG